>KV425584.1:0-84068 GCA_001632425.1 Neolentinus lepideus HHB14362 ss-1 | reverse complement strand
AAGTCCCTAGACTATGCCGAATCCTGGCTGGACCTGGTCACTCCGAGCTGATCACTCCCTGTTGCCATAGTGTAGACCAGAGTTAGTTCAGTGGATAAATCCACTTAGTTGTCTGTTTCACTGAGACTTGACCGTTGGCAATGTAAAGATCTGGCACCATGAGCAAGAGCCGGTACTGTAGTCATGATGATATCTTGCATCTTCCTCCAGAGCGGTCAACGCTGTGCAGTGCAAGGACTCGTAATATGAGGTGTAAGGGTTCGAACCGCTCTGCCATAATAGCGGCACTATATAAGTACTTGAATGGTTGTGTCGACTTTGTTGAGAAGTTCCTCGCTCACAGCTTTCCCGGGCCCAACCCGAAGTTTGAAGTTGGCGGCAGTACTGGCGGCAATCACCGAGATCCAACATGATCCTGAATACGACGCACAGACGTGTCTCCTGCTATACATGCACCAACTACTCCAATCTGGTTTACGCTGGTACTAAAACACTCTGCATGGCACAAAGCTCCAATGTTCTCTACCAGCTGGCTGACGTTCTTACTCTACCGCTGTGCGCCCATGTTCTGCATCAAGGAGAGACAGTGAAATATTCACTCTGACGAACTCGGTTCTAGCAACTCTATAGAAGTGCTTCCCGGCGATGGAAAAGAATGGCAACCATACTTTTCCTCCCAGGGACCCTTTCTCCTTCAGGATGGGAATCTGGGCGTGCCACAGAAAGTTCTTTACCAGGTCTATCTGGTCGCTGTTCGTCAGATGACTCTCCTGAAACCGATTTCACGCTTGGACCAGACGGAAGCGTCAAATTTCGTTCGTTTGACTAGTGTTGTTCTGTTAGCCAACTCTGCCCACCAGACAGCACTTAGTCACAGGAAGTCTTTGATCCAGGCATCGGTGCTGAATCCAGAACGAGAGCTCGAATTCGTAGGGGCTTTGCTCACAATCCGAGAGGCCTCCAAACAGTCTTTGCTATGGTATTACAGAAGATGGCTCCTAAGATGCATCCACGGGTATGACCCACTTCAATGGATCCTTGATCACCGATTCACTTTTCACGAGCAGGGATAACCCAAGTTCCCACAACCAATCTGAGGACGATCTGTTTCGAACGCCTCTTTCCCTAGGAGTCATTCGGAAAGAACTCACCACTGTCGCCAGAGCTTGCGAAATCTACCCCAGGAATTACTATGCTTGGCTACATCGTCATCACTGTGCGACTGTCCTCGTGTCCTCCTGTCGTGGCATTGTGGAAGGCCACTCTAAGTCACGGCAGGTAGACGCCTTCGTAGACGCATTACTGGAGGAATTTCACTGGGCTCGTCAATGGCTCGAAAATCATGTCGCAGACTACTCCGCTGCCGATTACCTCGTTAAACTAGCAACGAGGGTACATACGACGATATTTGACTGCAGGTCAAGCTCTACAGCGCTGAGCCGCGAGGCTGACTCACTCGAGGCCCATGCGCTCTCCCTTGTACAGTCATATCCTGACCACGAAACGATGTGGATGTACATGCGTCTCGTGATATGCTCAATCAATTCGCGTTCGTTGTACAGGAACGATATCCGTAGCTTCGCGGAGTCTATCATAAGCTCGCCATCGCAGGCAACCGTCAACGACGAGCGCAGTGCGGCGTGGAATGCCCAACGGTTCCTGGACTGGATGGATCGCGAGACAAGCCGCCCATTGTTCCCATGAACCCCAATGACCATCTGGGACCGGATAGATTGACTTGCATGTACGGTGCTGTTTCAAGTCGTTAATCGGATTAGTGCAGTAATGATGTTTTTTATGCGTGTATCATATAGGTCGTTCAAGACATAACAGCCGATTGTCACAACAGACATCTTCCGTCGCCTCCTGTTTCCCAACTCATACTAGTCCCCAACCGATGTGCACTCGTCACTAACCTGCCGATATCCCTTAACACTTCCAATAAACTCTTGACAAGCACGCAATTTAGGCGGAAGATGGCAGCAGGGGCTGGTCATCTCTATCTTCCTCTAGCCCCATCTCCGGATCTTGCAACTGTTCCTTTGTACGACTCCGCCTTCAGCGCTTCCAAGCTTCGCACGGCTGAGCATTTCCCGGAGCTTGGTGACTGAAAATATCTCGAGTGAATTATCAGCGTTATGCTGCATCGTTGGGCTCAGCAAACGTTTCAACAGGCTTTGTTCATCGGGTGGCTTTCCTAATGCATTTCAATTGAGTGTAAAACAGAGGTTTTAATCAACTCCATGCTCCTGCCTTAGGTATCCTGCCCAGCACCGTATCAGCTGGACAGCCTATCCCGTATCGCTCCGCGCGTTAGTACCGTGTAGCTCGAGCTCTCCGCCCGAGGTATCCATCGGTCCTCGTGTCAGCAGACAGCGGATGTGATTGATGTGCCCTGCTCGCCTGGGAGGACCGAATAAAAGCTGGGTGTCGGGCCTTCGTCGACCTCACCAGTTTTGCTGCTACCCACCCAGGTGAGCAACAATCGTCGCTCCTCTCGGTGACACTTACTGACTACTTTTCACTGTTGTCCTTACAGCGCTAAAACCTTTCGAGTGCCCACCCGTAAATGGCCTTATCTATTCGCACCTCTCGCGAGGTAGAGGAGATTGATTAATGCTTGTATCCTTGGGCGCATCTTCCGTGGCTTTACTCTGCACAGTCCACTGTCAGGCATTTGTGCACAGACAGTGTGGACTTGGGTACCGGTTTACTGATGTCCATGGCAGTGATACTAGTACCTAATCCTGGTGCAAAGAGCACAGGTCGAACTCACTGGGCGCGCGAACCCTCACGCACACAGGTTTGGTTAATGGAAGTTCCATTCTCTTGGGGCAATGAAACCATACACGTCAATACGCAGTGATATGTCACGGGGCAGTATCAGGTTCTATATAGATCAGACCCGCCCCGCTGCTGTCATCCGTTCCGTTACAGATTGTCGCCAGTGGATGATTAGACGGCGTTCTGCCTACTCTGTACCTAAATCAAATCCCTCTGGTCCCCTTACAATCTGAAGGCAACGGATGGCGTAGATGGAGGGTGCACCTATAACTTCGGCCACGAATAGAAACTTCCACTCGCGCCTGGTCCTCCATCGCTCTTGCACGCGACTTCCCGAGAACGCAGGCTCGGTAGCTAAGCTCGATGAGGTAGTCTGACTGCGAGGACGCCTGTTCATATAGATCAGTCATTGGTAAGAAGCACGTTCCTCTGGACTTACACATTCAATTGCCCCTGGACTTGATCCGTTAGGCGGACTTTCAATGCGCAAGGCGGTAGCATGGGTGATCGGAGGCAATCTATATAGTGACTGTCGGATTTACCTTCGCTATGCGGTCTACACTTTCACAGAAAGGCGCGCTTTCTCCTTCTCTTCTTGTAGCAGGATCTCTTCTATGGCATCTGCTCACAGGCCATCGGTCTCCAGCAGTTCTACTCGCGAGCCGCTCCTCGACCGAAGTCATCAAAAAGATTCCTGGGAGGCCTCTCTCGAGTCCGATGCTTGGGAATATGGGAGCACATATACACAATCCGCTTTCTCTGTGTCGTTCGCTGATTCCGATTCGACTATCTCCAATCGACCGGGCCTCGGACTTACACTAGACAAGCCTCTAAGGAAAGCAGGAGCGAAAGTGGTCCACCTGATCAGTCGCGTATCCGAGGATCTTGGCAGAGGGCCCAATGCGCTTATGGGCCGCATGCTCACCTCAGGCAAATGGGGAACTTACCCTTGTCACAACCTATACTGTCGTATACATCAGGACTCCTTAGGGCCCTCCATTCTGTGGTCTTCTCCATCTGTAGAGAATGTGTTGGACATACTCTTTTCTCCCTATTGTCCGAAATGCAGGGATTACTATTCCGAGAGCCTCATGCGAAGTGAGGTCTTCGTGGATGGCTGTCGTAAACTAGTGCAAGGTGTTAGGTGAAATTCTTTGCAATGATTATTCTACTTGTGTTCACGACGGACTATACCCTAGGGAAAATAACCAATCAGCACTGCGGCTCTGTGCGCATTACGTCGGCGCCCTTTCTTATTTCCATCCATCCTTTCGTTGTCACTTCCTCAAGCTCAAGGCGGACGATGCTCTTCGGGAACTTCAAGGACACTATATGTTGTGGGAGCAGTATCTTCTTGCGAGACATGCCACAGGCGCTCTCGCTAGTCTGACAGAGACTGTGATTCTCCCTGTTATCAAAACCTTTGACCAGTTGAAACGGAAGGTGGATCAATATTTCCCTCATCCTCTATCGCAACACGATCTGTCAGCTATCGAGCATCAGACGTGTGAGTGTGTCTCAAAGCTCCTACAAGGTCTCAAGTGCGCCTTCTTTGTTTTTGCGTTCTTTAATCGCTGCTGACATGTGAACGCCGGTTTTATAGTAACCCAGACCACCAAATCCTTGCCGCCTACCATCTCTCACTAGCCCTCGTTCTTTCATACCACGGACTTACCCAGATGACCGCACCTCTGGCCAGGGCGCTCAATGCAACAACAATAGACTGGTTGTGGCAACAACTTCTGCATTCCGACGATCCTGTAGCACGGGGTGTGCTGGGACGATTGCTCTGCAATCTGTACGATTTCCTATCATATGCGGCATTCACAAGCAATTGGAATGCTGAGGTCGAAGTTCCGGCTGGAGTTTGGCTATGGAGGACGCTATGGGTCCCATTCTTTGATCTCAAGTGTGTCCTATCGCCTTTATTATTCTCAAGTAAACTCAAAGGATGCTATTGCTTCTAGGGACGATTTCAACCTCGCCGCCACCGCACAGAAGCTAGTAGTGCGCCGCGTCTGCAAAGTCTTTTTCAGATGGTCTCGCTCAGCTGCGTCGATATGCTACGAGGCACGGGATGAAATAGAGGAGATGCTAAAAAAACCCAAGCCCAGCACTCCTTCCTCAAAACATGGTCGGATGTCCAGAGACCGAATATCACCAATCACGGTCCTCATGCAGAAAATAGAATCACCACTATTCCGCTTAGCAGCGACACTAGAAAAGGATCGGCGTATATCTGAAAGCCCGCACCTACATGAGATTGACAGAGCTATATCTCCACGCCTTCTGAGCGAAGTGAGTGAAGGAATAGCCGACGCAGTGTTCAAGTAGGTATTCCTTGTCCGCGATGCTCATCTCCATCATGAATTGACGGGCAATAGTATCAGAGGCACGGTGACTGTGGTCGATGGCTTCTCCCTGTCCCCTGTGCTGAAATCCGTCGTACCCTGGTATGACAGCGTGTGCAGATCCGAGGTTCGCAGAGCGTTGGAGGTATCTCTATCGCAACAAGACTCCTTTGCCCAGCGTAGGGCCAGGACGGTGATAGACATGCTCCATATTGACCGGAAGCCCTACGAGCTTCGATGCACAGGCATTGTGGTGGGTGTCCTTGAAAATGGTCCACCGTACGGTCTATGTGTAAGCCAGGCACAGCGCCTTTCAATGCAGCGTCTGATTCATAATCCTGGTAGGCCTTTGATGAGCATGGGTACCTCCCATATAGGCCAAACCAGAGCTATAGGAGTGAATACCCGGTGCAGCGTCTGATCACCAGTAGTACCTGGCGAGATATTCGTTGGGTACTCTATGCAGACCTTGATGAGCAGTCAAGGTACTACAAGCCTATCACGATTATCATTCATGGAGAAGTCTATTGCATTGGATGCATACGAAACGACCCTCTTCGTCCGCCGAACCTAACCCTTCTATCTTTCCTACACTTATCGGCGCATGAGGCTACCGATGATGCTGGCTCCGACATGAATGGCTTACATATTTTATCAGCAGTGGCACTAGGGAAAGCAGAGACTTGCCCGGTCTTCTGGCTGACCGGGTACGTTTATACTATTTTTCTTATTCAGCGTAAGCTAATTTGTTCATGGATCATGATCTAGGTCTAAACTCACCCATGCGTTAACCGGGGAGACATGTCTAGAGTCACAAGCACACAACATCTTTCGTCGCTGTCTATGCCATCGACTATGGCTAACCCCTGCTGGCAAGGATACGATTTGAAAAGATGCTCATATATAGTATCGCCCCCGGTTGATTGATGTGTTCAAAGCATTCGAATGGTCCGGACGTGGAGTGGATCTCTCTCCGTTAAGATCCATATGCTGGCATATGTACACTCGACTGTTGATATGGGGTTTCTGAACGCAACGCACGGCGATAGAGATCTGCAAGTGGCAGACCTTCTTGGGCTTGGTTTATTATCATACCCAAGTGTTTCTGCGTAATGCTAAGGGAGAAAAGAGAACCACTGTCGCAGATGAAAGCAACAAATTTAAGCACACTGACAGACAGTCCGCAACAGCAAGACTACAGAAACGTAGATTATACAGCGATGCTCAAAGCAAACCCCACTTGGGCGCAGCAGATGTCAAAACGGAGCTTAAGACGAAACGGCGACTGACTTGTTCTCATCCTTTTTGTTTGCCGCCGCCGCGGCTTCCGACTGCTTGATCGCAGCCTCCGCTTGGCTCTTCATCTCCTCCAACTCCTTCATTCTCTTCTGTAGCTCCTCTGCCGTCGCTGGCATACTCGTCTTGTTAAACGTCACACTCTTGTGCGGACTAGGGGCACCTATGGATCCGGTCTCCGGCGCCTGCACGCTAACCATCGGTGCAGAAGATGATAGACCTTTGTGGAAGGTATTAGGAAGCACTCGGCCCTCGGGGTGCTGGAATGGACACGTCGCGCGAGTGCAACCAGCACCGAAACGACACTGCTGAGCGAAGTGGCCCTTGTCTGAGGCGGGTCGAGGAGGATGGAGGTACGGACAGCCGCTCGCGATTCGCGCGCAGCTCAGTCCGAATTTACAGGGAATGTGAGCGTGGGTGGTGAGGGGTGCAGGGATATGGGGTTTGAGTTTAACGGATTCGGGAGCTAAGCAGACGGTTAGACATGAAGTTCGAATAAGGTTGTAAAACAGAAGACCTACCGTTTAAGGTGGCAGGGCTAACATGAGCCTTGATGCAATCTTTGTCTTTACAATTCTTGCCGTTCTCGCAAGCTTCATTGCTTAATACAACACCGCTTTCGGGAGTAGCAACGGGAGAAGGATGAGAGTAGCGACATAGCGGGTTCGTACATTTGAGAGCGAACTTGCAGAGCGTGGGTGATTGAGGACGTTCCGGAGCCACAAAGCCGGCTCTAGATGGAGTAGTGGAGGCAGGTGACGCAGAGGTGGAGGGAACGGGTGCGGACATGAGTTCAGGCACGGGGACTGCGGGGACGGCAGGTTGAGGTGTTGGGGCAGCAATTGCAGGGATGGACGCAGCGGCAGGTTCAGACTGGGATGGTGAACCATCCACCAGTCCCGTGAATCCTCCTCGTTTTCCACCTCGACCCCGCGTTGGCCGCCCACCTCGCTGCGACTGGCCATTGGCCATACCCATCTGTTGTTGTTGTTGTTGCTGCTGCTGCTGCTGCATACTCTGCATCTGCGCAAACATTTCCGGCGTCATACCTACGGGCATTCCAGGGAACCCTCCGCCATTCATAACCGCCGGATTCAAGATACCCATCGCTCCCGCCATCTGCGCCATCAACGCCATCTGGTTCATCATCATCTCTTGCAACACCATTGGGTTCCCCATTGCCATTGCATTCAAGTCCATTCCGCTCATTCCGTTCGGGAACCCACCCGGCGCGCCCATCATGCCCGGCTCCGGTGAGTTCGCGGTAATGTTGTCTATTCGCGCCTGGATTTCGTCGTTCATCCGACCGTTAGCGTTCCGTGCTGTGCGCCCGCCCATGCGCTCGAGCAGACTTCGGGGTCCAGCCATTGCTCGTGGTCCTGAGGGTGGTTCAGTACGGCGTGACTTGTTTGGCTGAAAACCGGTTGGGGAAGGGGAGCGTGCGGATGCGGTGCGTTTCTGGCCCGAAGGGGAGATCTGTGAAAGTGCCTGCTGATATAAGGGAGCACCTGACCGTGGGCCGTTGGGAGGTCGTCGGGATGGGTCGTTGGATATATGAGGGGGTGCTTCGTGGTTGGAGGGTGGCTCGGAGATTGGAAGGGGGGCAGATGTAGGTGCTTGGGTCGCAGGGGCTTCCGAATCAGGTGCGCCTTTGGCGGCCTCGGTGAATAGCCAATCGGTAAAGCTACGGTCTACAGGGCACTCAGCTCATGTACGTGTCATAATACGGTAGTACTCACCGAAGTCCGACCCTATTAAGTCTTCCAACTCGGACGAAATTTGCTCTAGAAATACGTGGTGATGGTTGTTACTAAACTTACAAAGCTACACCTACCTGGCGTCTTATTGTTAATAATCATGATTGTGATATACTCCGCCATAACTGGATCTGGTAGCAGGGATTAGCATTGCCCATCCTTCAACATTTCTCAACTCGTACGCACCCGCATCAGCGCTAAACCCTCGTTTCGTGAGTTCATCCTGGATAGAATTCTGCAAAATGATCAGTTCTAGCATCCACTTTTCTCAATGCTCTGCATACCTGGAGAGCAGTAGCACGCTCAGTTCCGATTGTAAGCCCAAACGCCATGAAAGTAGACGATAAGTTCCAGTACAAGCTGCAACTACGAGACCCCCAGATTGAGGAAGTCGGTGTTACGTAATCAGACCTCGGCCACTCCCGCCGTGTGGCATACTCACTCGACACACTGGCACCCGCGATAATACCGCCAGATGTAGATTTGCCTGCGTGTAAACGTACATAATGAGTGAGAGATTAATGTGAAATACATGCGAAGTTTGTTCTTTGATCCAAGTTTGAGTAGAAACTACTATATCCCCGTTCAAATATTAATCCCTGGAAAACAGTAATTTGCGACATAACTGGGTAAGCGGGCGGTGGAGACAAATGATATCAGTTGCTCCGGACCCCGAAGAGGGAAAGGATCAGAATAACTTGAGGGAATATTAATAGACAATGGTCAGAACCACAGTATAATGATATTTGGGCAGAGTTCTACGGGTGATCATGAGATCGAATTATACATTCAATCAGTGGACCTTGTTTAGACGCGATAGTTCGTACAGCTAATGGTTGAAATGAGTAGGATAGAGAGGCTGTAGATAATGATCACACACAGAGATGCCCAATCAAATCGGAAAGTCGATGACACACGTCCTCGGCATTCGGTCCCTCAAAATAGCTGGGGACGACTCAACGGCCGACTAGTGGGTTCCCTGGGCAGTGTCAAGTCTTGCTCGTAATGCTTCCCGATTGTTGAGACTATGGTCGGATCAACCAATCATGACCTGAAAGGCGTTGTTATGACGGCTTACACAGCTAGCATAGAATTGATGTATACTGTGGGAGCATAGTGCATGGAGCTAAGCAATCCATGTAACAGAGAGGGGTGAATTCACTGACATTGGCTCGCAGACAAGTAAATAGCTATATATAATAAGTCGTGCGGTAGTGCAACGGCCTACAGCAGTCTCGTCAGCAACGTCTATGCTCTTACGATATCGATAGCTTACCACAACTGCGTACGCGGCATTGGAGACGCTGTGCCAGTCTCGTTCTCGTGAGCTAGAGGACCGGAAAAGGGTGAACAGGACTACTAACGTCAACAGCAGGCCCGTAGCCATTGAATGATGGAGTAACATATTCACCACAGACCTAGACGAGGACCGATGTACCAAGCCTCGCGACAAACTTCAGAGTGTACACTATCTCTCACTCACCGTGTCGTCTCCATCATCTGCGATGACCTTTGCTCATAAAGCAGTCGGCACATGGTGATTGCGATTCCGATATCTGTGATCATAGTGACAACAATAGTGCACAAAACCAACACCTTTGGTGCATCCAATAACCTCATTAGCAGGTTAATGGATACTGATCAGCGAATTACACTCACGTTTGTGATAAATAATAGTGTATTATGGTCATTATCATGGTTTGAGTCAACGAATAAGATTGGTGTCATGAAGCTGCCAATGTCTTACTGACGGTGTTCACACCGATGGATAAGCATCACGGTGGCTTACCTTCCAATTGTGAATGCTGGGAGTATTAAATAGGAACTCGAGTCAAACTGATCAGAGCATGAACTTGACACACCAGTCGACAAAGCTAACGATAATTCAAGGATGAGCATGGCTGAAAAACGAGCGAAAATGATGGACAAAATCTCACCCATCTCCAGGGCAGCTCCATTTGTCTGGTGACAGTGATTGTCCATGATCATGATCTCCGAAATATACTATGACTCATTGACTCACAAGTACGATCGCCAGTTTATGTTTCCCTACTAAAGACCGGGTTTCATAATCACCTGAAAGAGTCACAACAGAGGTAATACTTACGGACCCAGATTTGTCTTGTGTAAAAGCTGCGATCTCATGAAGTAGGTGACCATGCAATATTTTCAGGAATAGAGCGCTTACCATTGCACTATAAATGCGATGAGTTGCTGCGTCGAATTAATGCAATATTTGGATATATGGATTAGGAGCAACTTACCGCGGGAACCAGAAGAGCCTTACGGTTTATTGGTATTATGAGCTTTGGTGTTGCATTTAGCCAGATAACTCACATTGCTACTCCTGAAATATAGGTTACTCCTAGCTGGCAGAATCTAAAATTACAACATACCACACCGCTGGAGTATCCAGACCCCACTTGAGGATGCAATAGTGCCACACAAAATGACAAACAAAGCATTGATAAATTGTATCGAGCTACACGAAGCTCAGAACGTAAAAGGGAGACAACGTGAGGTTGTTTCACCCACTGTGAAAGTTCCCGCAACCTGCGTAGGCATGGAACACATATCACACAGCTTCTCTCTTGAATCCCAATATACCACACACCAAAGCCTTGAGCAGCATTCCGTCATCTGAGTATGTACCGAAATATCGGCATATCTGCCCGGCGGTGATGCCATAGAGACTATACACGAAGTCAGATATGCAAGGATTCGAAGAAGACACAATACCAACACGGTAGACGCCACGGCCCCCCCGAATAACGCACCAAGTGTCAGATCAATGGATTCCGTCATGGGGAAGGATCCAATCCTTGCTTAGAGCATATTACTTTATAGAACAGAGACACTGCCATCCGATGTGTTATATAGATGTTTAAGGTACTAGGGGCCGTGCTGATAGCTGATCGCAGCAGTACCAAGATGAGATGAGACATTTTGATATTGCCGTGATCATCATTGGATGGAAATTGGAATCTGAGTAAGCTGAAAGCAGAGATACCCTTCACTGGCAGCACTACCCGTGACATGATAAATGCCAGATCTAGTTGCGAAAATAGGCCTCTTGGGAGTGTATGGCGGACTGAATACTTCATGATCTGTACCTGTCTGCGCCTCGTCCATGACTCAACACGGCATACAGACGAAAGTGGAGCGCCTTCCTGGAAATGAAGGCTATAGCGACTCCGAGAATTACGAAGTATGCCTCTGTTATGATCGAACGGATCAGTCTGGTGGCTGCCGGCGCCTGCGAACGCGCAACAAAGCTCACCGTAGAGATCAACCTCGAGCTGTCTTTCATAGGAGTTCTGCATGAATGTAATTCACATCGAGAGAGACACCTGCATAGGGGAAAACCATAAATTGCGCAGGAGAAGCTACACTCATGACCGTCCGGGTGTCAGTAGTGAGATGAAGACTAGTTAGCGCCGAACGATGTGAAAGCTTGGAGAAGTGAAGGTTGAAGGTATACGGGCAGCCATTAAATTGATAGGCACACGTTGGGGTTGTTCTCGGATGTCCATCATCCCAATTATCGCGAGGACCGGTGGGCGGGTAAGATTCTCATGCGGCGTGTCTGCAAGGTCGAATATTTGTTTGGACATGTGGATCCAGATATCATATATCACCTTCCGATGCACCGTACGCAAACAACGTACATATCTCGCCTCGAGCACATGCTAAAGACAAAAGTTGAAGACCTTGGAGAAACCATATGCATAACCGTTCTGCACTGTGATATCAGGTCGCCTTCCGAGAGCACATATACCTTGGGCAAAAATCCGCCTAGAGTATATCGAAAGATAGACCATTCATGCAAACGTTATGTAGTTCCATGTCGTCTAAGTGTATGAATCAGAGGACAATTATCAATATTAATTATGAAAGTCGAAGGCGGACTTCAAAAATCGTGGTCCTGAAATCGCAAGTTAACTTCCTAAAGAAGTTCCCATGTTATCACGGCATGGCAGATAAGTCGATAAGCACTACGAGCGCCGAGCGCTCAGCGCTCAGTACTTTTCTACCTGGACCAAATTGCACGAGTCCTTCACTGACATGACAGCTCTATACTATCTAGCTGCGGCAGCACTATTCCGATTTCTCTATGTCATCTACTACCGACTATTCGTCTCCAAGCTCGCCAAAATCCCTGGTCCAGCAGTCTCGAAGGTCACTCGGTTTTGGCTGATATACCAAGAATTCACTGGGCGAAGGCGGCTGTATATCCACGATCTGCACAAACAGTACGGGCCAGTTGTGCGGATCGCCCCAGACGAAGTGGCGTTTGCTACGGGAGAGGCTGTCAAGCAGATCTATTCGGTCGGCGGGAGTGGGTATGAGAAGACTAAGTTCTACGACCTGTTTATGAACTTTGGCGCCAGGTAAGCTGTGCTTGCAGGTTGGAGCAGCGATGTCGAGCCGCGATTCAAATATGTTCTCCCAGGAATATGTTCTCCACTTTAACGAAGGGCGAAGTTAGTGATCCATCATATCCGAGCGATGTTCGTATCAATGTATGCTGTGCAGCACAGTGAACGGAAGCGCAGGATAGCAGACCGCTATGCGAAGACATACGTGATGCAACCGAATATCTTCTCCGGAATCGAAGAACGTGCCCGGACACTTGTCGCCAAGGTTTCCCAAGACTGTGCTGCGCATGGCAGTGCAAACGTCTACGTATGCCTTCAGAAATCACTTTCTACTCTTGGCTTTTGGGCCGATGGTCTTTCCGTAGGTGCCCCTGCACTGCTATGCCTTAGATTGCATAACACACCACTTGTTCCATCCGCTCGGGACTCATTCGATTGAAGATACTGAAGACCTGAAAATGATGCGAGAATTATCGTATCATGATAGTCTTAAAGGTACTTCCTCAATGGCTACTCTGGATTGTCGACGCTGATCCACCTGTTTGTTGTATAGCGAGATATTTTCAATACTATAATCCTCGCCTATACAAACTAGTCAAGAAACTTGCAAATCCTTTCGCGTCAGCGAAGAAGCTTGATCAAGCGTCTTCATACGTTCTGGAGAATTGTAATAACAAATCTGCCTTGGCTGAAGAGCACACTGTCGTAGGGAAGTTGCGGACGAGAAAGGACAGCGTGCCAGCTCTGGAAGCTGCCTCAGAGTGCTTGGACCACCTTATTGCGGGGATTGACACTACTGGTGATGGTCTCTGCTTTCTGATGTGGCAGCTTTCCCGCCCCGAATCTGTTAATATCCAAGACAAACTACGAGAGGAGATCCGGGACAATCCCGGTGCTCCCATCGATGACCTGCCGTACATGGAAGCGGTCGTGAAGGAGGGGCTGCGACGTTATAGCCCTATACCCATGTCTCTTCCAAGATGTGTGCCCGATGAAGGTAGGGTCCTAGAAGGATACTTTCTCCCTGGCAAGACGATTGTGAGCTGTCAGGCGTGGACGTTGCATCAGCTTGACACGGAGGTGTTTCCCCGACCTGGGGAATTCATCCCCGAGAGATGGCTGGAAGAAGGTGGTAAAGAAGAGAGGAACCGGCTGTTTTTTGCTTTCGCGTCCGGTGGACGAGGGTGTATCGGCAAAAAGTATGTCTTTGACTGGCGTATCGAATATCCAGTCCGACTGAACTATGCCTGAATTGATAGTCTGGCGTTAATGGAGATGAAACTACTATTGAAGGAAGTGTATGGCTCGTACAGGACGGTGATTGCTCCTGAGATGACCTCCAGCATGGAGATTTCGGACCAGATTATAGCTTCTAGGCCGAAAGATCAGGTATGCTTGCTGCGTTTCGAGGAACTTGCGTAGATACACCGTGTGAGTAAATGGCCTTGTGTAGGATTATTGTAAAGTAGGTTCGCTATCGGCGTGAATTCGAATGAAATATTTGTGATCTGTCAGACTGTAAAGAATGTTTTGAAACTTCCTTTGACCGTCAGTGCTCCTTACCACTGCCACAACCACTGGCAATTGCCGAGGATAAGATAAGCACGTGCATATGCTGTAATACGCGACGTGGCTGAACGGCGCGCCAGCTTCCAAGTCCGACTTCTTATGTTCTCTAGCCACTCATAGTACTCAAAATGCGCTGTCGGCAGGCTACGAAAGCCAGCTGGCTGGCCTTTGGCTTTATTGTCTTTGCGGTTGTGGGTGCGATGGGTGCGGCGCAGAAGCCGACCATGCCTCAGACAGCGGGTTTAGAGGTGCGTTATATTATTCCATGTTTTGAGACGAAAATATTGAAGCAGGCTGCTAGACACCTACTTCGACATCTAGTCCGAATGGAAGGTCGAACGCTGATACAAGGAGGCAAACCGAGTACGAGGACGACCCGACAGCGGAAGGTAAGTATCACCCATGTCTGTCTACTCTCTTTTACCATACGTGTTACAGCCAACAAGGCGTACAAACAAGCCCTCTCGACACTTGCAACACTCACCGCTCTACCACCATCACACACGCAAGATATATCCTTCAACTCACTAAATGGAAACGGCAACTCTTTACTTTCTTCATTTATGCCGAATCTGCAAGGCCAGGGACCGCTCGGTAGTGCAATCCGGATACTCATCAAGCTACGGTATCAGTCGTGGATCCCGAAATTCATGGGGTCCAAGATAGGCAAGGACGGACTTGGCCTAGGGAGCAGACGGAGGGAAGAGGATCTTCGAGGTAAGGCAATCAAAGTCGTGGACTTGTTGCAACATTCCGCGGAACTCGGTAACATGGATGCACTATATACGCTGGCCCTAATTTCCCTGGTATGCACCGTCTCATCTACATGCAAGGGCCGCACTGACCGCACTGCTAGCTTCCTCCGTCCGAGTACTTCTCGCAAGACACCAAACTCGCATACGAGTCCTTCAACAAACATGCCTCTGCGACAGGAAACGCCTCATCACAGTCGTACCTGGCATTCTTGCACAGCACGGGCTACCAGAACGTCGTCCCTGTTGACCAAGCTTCGGCGCAGCTGTACTACACGTTCGCAGCACATGGCAAGGATCGGGGTGCGCAGATGGCACTTGGATATCGCTACTGGTCCGGAATTGGGTCGCTCGAGGACTGCGAGAGAGCGGCAGAGTGGTATGAAGCGGCTGCCGAGCAAGGTGATACCATTTCGTTTTCATTTGAGAAGTGTCTGGTTCTAACTATGTACAGCGATGGTAAAGTTTAAGTCCGGCCCGCCTGGTGGTAGGACGCTGCCACTGACCAACACACGCCTGTCGGATCTGGTCGGAGGAGTTTACGGACCCGGAGCAAGTGTTGCTTCAACAGGACTGAATGCACAACGACCGGCGATTAGGGCAGCTAACGCTCGTGCCGCTGGCGAAACTTGGGAAGACGTCTTGGAGTACTACGTAGTCAGTATCATCCTCGTACTTCCGCACTTTACGACTAACTCCTGATAGTTCAATGCTGACCGCGGCGAGACCGACTTCGCCTACCGGCTGGGCAAAATCTTCTATCAAGGCAGCCTGTACGCCTCTTTTGGCGGAATCGCGTCTGGCAGCGAGGGTGTCGGTACCGTCCCGCGGGATTTCGCCCGCGCGCGCTACTACTTCCTCCGTATCGCGCGTCAGGTCTGGCCGCGGGACCCACCGAACCCCGGCCAGTCGACGGGATCTCATAGGGACGAGGATGGCGGGCCCATTGGGTACGCGGCGGCGAGCGCGGCCTACCTTGGGCGGATGTTCTTGAGAGGCGAAGGTGTGAAAGCGGATCCTGCTATTGCGAAGATGTGGTTTGAGCGCGGTGCGGAGTATGGCGATAAAGAATGCCATAATGGGCTTGGGATCATTCTGAGGGATGGGTTGGTGGATGGACGGAAGGATACGAAACAGGCGCTTGTGCACTTTACAGCTGCTGCCGATCAAGACCTTGCAGAAGCGCAGGTGAATTTGGGGAAGTACTACTATTGTGAGTCCTCTGTCGCGATGATGCTGTCCAAGTCAAGCAGACCTCCTTACTGCTGTTGAGACCTGATTAGATAGGGGAGACTACAAACTCGCCCAGACATGCTTCGAGGCCGCACTGCGCAATGGGTCGCCATTCGAGGCATACTACTACCTTGCGACCGTACAATCGGCTAACTTGAAGAATCCGACTGTCCCGAGTGCAATGCAGAGCGGGTCGTGCGCGATCGCTGTTTCGTTCTACAAGCTCGTCGCCGAACGCGGGTCTTGGGAGGACGACCTTGTTAAGCAGGCGGAGGTGGCTTGGAACCAGGGCACGGAGCTTGGTCGGCAGACTGCTATCTTGAAGTGGTGGATCGCTGCTGAGAGAGGGTCTGAGATTGCGCAGAATAATTTGGCGTTTTTCCTTGATCAAGGTAGAGACAGTGCCTTCCTTCACACTTATCTTTGACTGATTGCTGCTCTGTCAGACAAGTCCATGCTCAGGTTCACGAGATTCGCCCCCCTGACGCCGTCCAACGATACGGCCAGGCTTGCTCTGACGCAGTGGATTCGCTCCGCTGCTCAGCATAATGTCGATGCGCTGGTGAAGGTTGGGGACTACTACTACCATGGTTTGGGCGTCCCGGAGGAGGAAGTGTCCATGCGCTACGAGAAGGCCGCTGGCTACTATCAGTCGGCTGCGCAGACACAATTGAGTGCGCTGGCAATGTGGAACCTTGGGTGGATGTACGAGAATGGGATCGGCGTGCCTCAGGTCAGTGAAATCAAAGCTATTGTTACATTCTAAAACACTGATGGGAACAATGTAGGACTTCCATCTGGCTAAACGACACTATGACCTTGCTGCTGAGACAAACAGCGAAGCCTACTTGCCTACATTATTATGCTTGATCAAACTCTACACGCGGAGCTTCCTCTATACACTTCGAGGGGGCAAGGGTGGTCTCCAATTATTACCTTACGATGAGATTGGTAAGTGACCTTCTATGGTCTACTTCCCAATCTTCTCATCGCCAGTATTAGAGGGATCGCCCATGTACCCAGCCACGGAGAATAGGAAGATTTCGGAGTCTCCTGAGTCAGATCAAAATA
Organism: Neolentinus lepideus HHB14362 ss-1; assembly: GCA_001632425.1. NCBI lineage: Eukaryota > Fungi > Basidiomycota > Agaricomycetes > Gloeophyllales > Gloeophyllaceae > Neolentinus > Neolentinus lepideus. Next base: position 66,876 of record KV425584.1, on the reverse strand, counting down.
GTGATAATGGTGCCTCGCCCGAAGACCGTGGTATTGAGGAGGTGGATGAAGATGAGCCGTGGTACATCGGCAAAGCAAAAGAGCAGTTCAACCGCAGGAGGCAAAACCGCGATGGTCAGGGAAAACGGCAAGAAGATGATCCCGTTCAGGTAAGCTCCGAGAACGGTAGTGGTCGACGGTCAATAGCTAATATTAGCGCAGTGGGCTCGAGAGCGAAGAAATGCAGAGAGCGAGAGAGAGAGCGACTTCGGTCCCGAAGATTACTTTGACGCTTCTCTGCGCGGCGCTCGACGGGGGGAAGAGGAAGAAGACGAGTTTGCAGAGACTCTGCTGCTAATCACGCTATGCATAGCGGTATCCGTGCTGCTCTATATCCGAGGGCGATGGGTGGAACGGATACGTCGAGAGGCGCAAGGGCAGCAGCAACAAGGAGGAAATGGTCAAGCACCCCCCGCCCAAAATCAAGGAGTCTTCCCTCCTCCAGGAGATGCTGCACGCGACGATTGGGCTATTCTTCGATGATCGGACCTGTATCTCTTGTATTAGTTAGATTTGTATATTTGTCTCCAACGCCTTAATTTCGGGAGCGGAGTGAATTCGAATCACACCGGTTCTCTGCCACCGGATTGATTGACTTTGTTTGTCCTCTCTCGCGATTTGCAGGAACGTGACCCGCCACTAACGCGCTCTAGTCTTCTCTGGTCTTCCTCAGGGGAACCCATCTTTACTTTACTTTCTAACGCTTACAGGCCCACGGAGGACATGGACGTGCAAGCACTCGGACCGCATGTCCGCGATATCTTGACGGCTCCGGGGGTAGACTTAACCACTATCAGTGCGAAACGCGTCCGAAAAGAGCTGTTAGAGACAAACCCGTCACTGACGGCAGATGATGTAAAGGAGAACAAGGACGAGATCGATGCGCTAATTAGCCGGATTTTCGAGGAGGTCAACAGGCCACACGATGGTGACGAAGACGAGAAATCGTCGAATGGGAAGAGGAAGCAGGAAGACGACGAGAACCTTGCAGAGGACGAAGCCGAAGCCGATAGCGAGGTGAATGGCGAGTCGTCGCGCCCGAAGAAAAAGGCAAAGATGTCCAAGGAGGAGCTTAACGACGCGGAGATTGCGCGACAGCTCTCGAATGAGCTGAATGCGCGCGGGAGGAGCTCGAGAACCGGCAAGGCGAGCGGGGCTAAGAAGTCGCGCAAGAGCAAGAAGAGCGCAGCAACGGTGGAGTCGGATGAAGAACACAGCGAAGGTGCTCCGAAGAAGAAAAGGGGCGGTGGTGGTGCAAAGGGCGGGTTTGCAAAGGAATACACGTTAAGGTAGCGTGACTATTTGCTCGAACTATATACATCTACTGACTCAATGCAGTGAGCCTTTGGCCGCCGTTGTGGACGCAGAGAAATTGTCGCGGCCGCAGCTAGTCAAGCAGCTATGGATTTATATCAAGGCCAACGAGCTGCAGAACCCGAGCAACAAGAGAGAAATCATGTGCGACGCCAAGTTGAAAGCTGTCTTTGGCGCAGACAAGATCGACATGTTCAAGATGAACAAGCACATTGGACAGTACGTACATCCTGTTTGGTGTCCTTTCCCGCGGGCGGCTGCTGAGTTTGTTGTACTAGACATTTACACGAGTCATGACCAGCGCGGACTGGTAGTGCATTTCAAGGAGACAGGCTTGTCTCATATCACTTTATTTTTAATCGGATGCACTCCTGCATTATTATCCACTTTCCCCTATCGCATCGCCAATAAACATCGTCAGTACAACATTATCTAGTTTAAATTTTCATAGTAATCCATTTGGTCCAAGGGTCTTGCGTAAAGCACATGTATATATATGTGTGTGTTCATTATTCCAGCATATCCAGCTCGATATGGTTCCGAGACGGTCATAGCCTCAGGAAGCGGATCATCTTGATCAAGGGATATTAACCTAGGTTCTGCGGTATAGCTGAGGCGATTTACAGATGGTTCGAAAGCTTGGAGGCACTCGAACGTCGTTTCCATATTCAACATTAATAGGCCATGCTCGTACCACGTATGAAGCTTGGCACATATCTCTGTATGATTGTAGGGAAATATTGAGGTACTGGGTTGTGATATTCGCCTTGACTACTTTAGTCTCGGGCATCTCGTTGACATTGCACCAATGCTGGCTCATGTGGATCGCGGTGAGCGAATCGTTGCACAAGAGGATGTCTATTCAAAGTTATAATAGATACATGTATAAGTAAGGTCATTTCCGAATAGAGGCTACTGTGCGCGAGAAAAGTCTCGCAGATCTCCCTCTTCGCGCGTGTTGATACACGCAGGCACTACTATGTGAACATATATTCCGGGACCGCAATGCTATGTCGATGTCATGACTCGTTCCGCAACACTGCAATTATAAGGCGTCCTGATCAGAGCTTTAGGCCGCAGCGCCTGTCTCCTTGGAGTTTCCGATAGCCCTCTGCTTCATCATGACTACTGCCACGCTGAGCGTCCAAGCCCACGGACACCCGATCAAGTCGGTCACCGTATTCAAGTCCCTGAAGAACGCCTTCGGTCAGGCGAATACTGCCGCTCAGAAAGCCGAAGTGACTCGTACGTTCTCGGTAGATCTCCAGGTATGTGTAGAGCCAATCTCCACAGCTTTTACTAGCGGCGTCGTACTGATCCCTCCCCATACTAGGCCGGTCAGAACGAGGTCAACATCACTGGGCTCTCTAGCCGAATCGACACTCGTTCAGTTCGGGTATCGGGCTTGGGTGACAATGCCACTCTCTTCGATGTAATGTGCACTGTGTCCGAGGAGGCGAACATTGCGGATGCCGACATATCCCAGACTGTACGCTCTTTGCAGACTAAGAGAACCCTTCTCGAAGAGGAGAGGTCTGTCAGAGATCGCGAAGCAGAGCTCCTTATGCTCTATGGAAGGACACTGCAGGGCGACCATATATCGCCGGCGCAGATGACTGCTTTCTTGGACAACTTCTTGGAGAGGGGACAGAAGAATTTGGAGGCGAAGAGCGAGCTGACGGAGCGCATTGCTGATGTTGATCGCCAGATCCAGGAGGAAAAAAAGAAAGCACCTTCAAAAGTTGGCCAGGCAAATGGCCAAGTGGCAGTCGTGATATCTTCCGAAGCGGGTGGCCGAGTCGATCTCACGCTGACATATAGTATGTATACCTGTACGACCCCCTGGTTTCGTCTGACGCGCTTCCCTTCAACAGTCGTTAGCCATGCTACGTGGGAACCCATCTACGACCTGTTTGCCACGACAGACAAGGGTGCACCTGCGCCATCCGTAGGACTGCATTATCGTGCGCGCATTTGCCAGAGCACGGGCGAAGACTGGGCCGATACAAAGCTCGTCCTCAGCACTGCGACATCTGATTCCATTTCGGACGGCATTCCTAGCCTCGACACCCTCAGCATCAAGGTGGTACTTGATCAGTATCCAAAGGTGGCAGCGCGCCAGATGGTTCAGCAAAGGTGTGTCATTTTGTCACTTAGTGTTGGATCGGGGAGGGACTGTCGCGGTGCTAACGTACTTTAGAGCTGCGCCACCTCCACCCCCCGAAGGCTTGTTTGGACAGTCTGTTCGACCACAGCAACCACAGGTGCAGGCCTTTAGGTCTATTAGATCTACCGCACTCAACCAATTCCCGACAAACCAATTTCAGACATACGACCACACAGTTCCGCGTACTGCAACAACTGATCCAGCTCATGAGGACGAGGACGAGGACGAGGATGAGGCTGAACTCATTGACGTGCCGGAACCTGCACCTCTGTCTGAGCCTAGCACTACGGTTAGCGCAAGCCCATTCTCGATGCTCTACAAAGTAGATCGCAGTGCTACAATACCAAGCGACGGGAAGGCACACCAAGTGCTGATAGCTTCCTTGACGTTTGATGCATGCGTGTCGCGCATTGCTGTTCCGCGAAAGAAACCCGTGGCTTATCTGAAGGTGATTTGATGTTGTCTGCGAACTCATCCTGTTATGGCTAACTGACGTGCTGCCCCTCTCAGTGCCGGGTCAAGAATACGAGCGACTACCGACTGCTTCCGGGATCTGTTAGAGTTTTTCTAGACGAGGGATATGTTTCTACGACCTCAATAGCGGTGAGTTTTATATTATAGATATGCATGGCGTATTCTAACTCGACTCAGGACGTCAACGCTGGAGACAGTTTCGATTGTCTTTTGGGCGTTGATACTTCCATCCACTTGTCGTACAGGCGTAGCTCCTCCACCGTCAAAGAAGCTCGAAACGCATTCAGCGAGCAATTCAAGATAACATCGTACTTTGTCGAGACAGTCATTCGTAACAAGCATCGCTCTCAGATATCCGAACTTATTGTACGTGATGCGGTACCTCACGCAAGCTCCCTGCTTGCGGGTCTGGACGGAAAGGTTCGAATCGTATTGAGGGAGCCCGTCGCACTCGCCGAAGCAAAGCCTGGGGAGCTCACGAATGTGGGTGACAAGGGTCTCAAGGTGCGCTGGGTATCCAAGGACCATCAAGTAGAGGGGGAATATGCATGGGAGTGTAAACTTGACGCCAGTGAGGAGATTAAGTTGGTCGTGAAATACGAAGTGAAAGCTCCAGTGGATATCATGTGGCAGGAGTCTGTTGTCTCAAGCTGAGCGAGTCCTGCACCTGCAAAAGCTATTGATGATGTACTTGCGCTTAGTGTAATCAGTATGTAACCTTTTTTCAGAATGTCCTCTGGCTGAGGCTGCGAGCGTGGTGGCTTCGCTTTATTGATGTCATCATGTGACGATAGCGTGACGGACCGTGACCATGCCACCTGCTATAGCGTGGTGAAAACGTCTGCTACATGGACGCTTTTTGTCGTTTGTCTCGACAAAGGTTTTCAAAAGTAGCATCTTCATGTCATGCCATTCACATCCACGGCCTCTATATCGCGTATTTCTGTGGTTTGCTTACATAGTCAGGCCATCGTATCAATCATGTATTCCAATAGCCAGTTTAGACACAAACTTCGTCTCTCTAGAATTGAGGCATGGTAAATTGCTCGTTCATCATGTCGTAAGTTTCGTAATCTCGATAGACAAAAGTGACCCTGTCGCTGGACATCGTAATTTTCACCGATTCGCCCCATCGATCACATTTTCCTACCATGCATCTCGCCCACATACCACGATCGTATACATCACTTTTCTTAATCGTATCTTTGCTTACCAGCCGCGTTTCTTGAAATCCTCTAAGCAGTCCTTCGTGCACTCCTCCTTCGAGATATACTTGTCCATACCGAGCACTCGTGCTGCCTTGCTTGTATCATAATCAATCAAATGGGTAACGCTTGCCGCGTACCCCGAGCTGAGACCGCCCTTGGGTATCGCAGATTCAGGGTAGACACCGGCTTTGTGCGCGGCATCGACTGGAAATGGGACAGTGCCAAAAAAGACATGAGACGGATCTCCGGAGCAAAGAGAGGAACACGCACCAAAGTCCTGCCACTTATATGGACCCTGAGAGACGATGAAGCGGTTTCCGCCGGCTTGCTCTTTCTCTATGGCCAGGACATGAGCGAGTGCAAGGTCGCGAACGTCGATCCAGCAGTCTCCTGTCGGTGTGCTCAGATTGTATTGACGAGGGGTGGGCGCGGGAAAACGTACCAAGAGATGCAAGCTGACTCGTGTCCTTGACGCCCTTGAGTATAGTATTGTAGAACTCCGCCATCGATGCGTTGATCTGCTCAGGACTTGGAACGTGATGAATCACAGGCTGGGTCAAGAAGTTAGCTATTCCTTCGAATGACGCGTTCCGCAGTGGAGCACTTACTCCGTAGACCTAGTAAGACCTAGATGTTAAGTGGCTCGAGCGGATATGGACGGTTACGTACATATGGAGGATTGAGAACAACGAGATCCCATCCAATTGACGCCTTATTCTCGTTGACGAATTCCCAGGCAGCTGTAGAACAACCGTGAGTGGCTACTTGATCGATCACGAGTGATCCACGCACCCTTCTCGGCAAGTATCTTACTCGCCCGATACTTGTCCATGAGGAGCGCATCGCGACCTTTCTCCTCGACCTCCTTCAGAGCCTGCTGGTTCCAGTCTATCTCCGAGAATTTGCGCGGACTGGTCAGGACCTCCATCACGGCAGCGGTCGAGGACGTCACTACAATGCGCTTGACATTGGTTCTACGCGGGTTCGAATTACTTAGCGACGTGAAGGCACCATAAGCCCCGCGATACTCGCCCGTACTTAAGTGCGCTCTGGAGAACACCCAGCGTGCCCCTCACGGCAGGTTCGATGAATTCTGGAGATAATGAAGCATGTATTATCCGGTCATTAAGTCTGGATTATCTTACCATTTGGATCGTCAGCGTGCAGATGAAGAGGAGATGCGATGTGTTCGATCGCATCAACACCTTTGACTGCTTCATCAAAGGCGCCTTCCTATCGAGGATCGTAAACTCATGAATAACACTCAAACACCCTGCATATCAATGAAGAGTACCTTGGTGATATCTTCCACAACGACGACCTCGTGCTTGCCTTCGTACTCGCTAAACAACTGCCTCAAATGCTCCGCCTTCGAATCCGATCGAACTGTACCTCGAACTGAGTATCCCTTCTCGAGCAAACGGCGCACGACCCAGATAGCAATGTAGCCGTTCGCACCGGTGACGAGGACTTTGCTTGGAGGAATGACAGTCGGCATTGCAGTATTGCACTAGCTGAGGTAGAAGAGGGAAGAACGATAAACGAAGATAAATATCTATGTCTTCATGACTAAGGGAGACGCCATAGTTATAGATCGGCCGGTATTGCCGACAGGGCGCCTTCTAGTGTCTTCTCAGATTGTCTTTTGGCTCAGAGGAGCGTAGCGGACTTTCACTACGTACAGCATGGACACTCACCAGAAACGCAATAGGACCCAAAGCCATCTTGAACATCTGTATCAAACATGAGCGAATGCGGCAGCAAAGGCCCAAGGCAAGGAGATTCCAGTACTATGGGGTGATAAAGAACACCGCCTGATGCTCAGCAGTTAATTGTGTATGTCAAAACTGAGAACTATACCTAAGTGTGGTGCTGGAGAAGTCGATGACAGGTTCAATCGGACGCCCTGCCGCATCAACTGGCTTCGATATATTGAACACGGCAAGAGACGTAGCGCATGATAACCACACGAAGGTCTCGGCAAGGTGACAGCCTGACTTCTGCATTAGACAAACGACGGTCTAGAGATGAAGCTGGGTTCTCAACTAACCTGAACAAATGTTGCATGGAACTCAAGATAAGCGGCCTTCATTTCTACTTGGAAATCGACTTTTCCTACCGTCGACCAAACGCAAAGCAATATTCTCGAGGGTCATGTTCGGGTTGGCTACCGAGAAATCGGTCTGGATTGAACGTCATAGGATCGGCGTACTCCTTGGGGTCATGCAAGAATTTCCTGGATAGCAATATAAGTGTGTCGAGTATCGAGTCGTTGATTATGTCACAAACCATATTTATTAGCATAGACGATGGTTCCTTCGAGAATGAAGTAGCCGTCGTTGATGTCATCTTGCATGAGACGGTGAGATAGACCTTTAACGCACAATGATCCTCATATCAAAACACTGTCACAGGACGAAACGACAGCTTACCGGGAGGACCGATAGGATGCCACCGGAAAACTTCCTTGACCAGAGCACCGACGTAAGGTAGCCGATCCCTATCTGCCAAGGACGGTAATCTATCATCGACGCGCACTGCATATACGATGCTATAGAGATCATAGTACACTGCACGCTAAACCGGTTAGAGGGTTCCATTATTGGCGGAAGTCCGTAGAGGCCAAATCCGATGAAGATCATGAAGGCGGCCTGACTAAAGATCTAGTAGACCTTCCATCTTCCGCTATCAATCATGTATCTTCTACTAAGGAGCAGGAGCGATATTGGCGACACATGCATGAATCACTACAGTACTGTAGCGATGAGTATAGGATCAGAAGCGAAAGGTCTCGGGCGTTCATGTATCTGGAAGCATCACGCTCTTTGATACGTGCTGCCTTCAACATGTACCTGTGACCCAGACGCAGCCAAACCTCAGACGTCACTGCTTCGAGCCACTTTTACATGATTCGCGAGAGCAACCCGAAAACAAAAGAACCCTCCTGAAGAGCACGGTACAAGCGCTTCGCAGTATATACCAGATGGGATATCTTGAGCATGTACTGTGCACTGCTTGATGTACTTTCCCAGCTAAGGTGAGCGACAAAGGCCTCCTGCGTTGTTAAAATCATCATAAATCTTACTATTTGTCTCAAGATAAGGCAGCGATATATCTCGTACGAGTGTCACCGGAGTCCCGCTCTGAACTCGCAGCACGTAATATTTCATCATGAAGATCCTTTGGCCAAGTAAGAATCTGGTCGTGCGTGGTATGGTTCCCCTTGCATGTGGAATATACCCTGATATCAAACAACGAAACTGTCAAAGTCGACTAAATGAGACTAAATATGCCAGATCTGAACGTTGAACCAAGGAAAGCGCCAGTTCATCGTGACCGGCCTTTTCGGGCAATTGATACGAACCGAAGCATGACACGCACATGACATTCTAAGCGGTGGCACGATCAACATCAGTGGCTCAGATAATAATATTTGAGCTGTCTCGCCTCTGAGACATTCGCGGTTATCCAGTATCCACTCTCTCTATTGCCACTGCTCCCTGCCAACCCGTTGTCTACAACATTATCGATGGCGCACGAAGTCGCTACTAGAAGCCAACCTACGACCGGTATTCGACGTTCTAAACGGAATACTAGCTCAAGGCAGCCCAAAGACATGAGCGGGTTAGTCTGACCGACTCGCCACACTTTGTTCAACCATCTCACCGTGCCGTTAGGCCTCCTTTATATACACATAACCATTCTGCAGACCTTCAACCGAGTCACAACCCCAGCCAAGATGCGAACGCACCGACTGAGCCTACTGCGGATGCTGTCCCCACCGAATCTCAAGTACGAACACAGAGGAACACACAAGCGCAGGATGATGGTGAAGAATCAACAAGGGAATGTACGTCTTTATTTAGACTCAGAGAAGTCGAATGTTGCGTGCTGAGCGCCATCAAAGCCGCCAGAGGCCCAGCATCTGTCTCAACGCAGTCGTCTGACTCACAGTTGTCATATGCTAGTCAATTCGGGCCTTGGGCTGGACTGCCCGACAACCCAGAGAAAGGTGCATCTAAAGCTCAGCTGCGCAACGTTGTTCTTAGGCTCCGGGGTATTGCCGAAGACAGCGCTAAACGGCGAGCCACCTTGAACGATCTTCGAAAGAAACTTGATGAGCAGCGAAAGGTGGTTGATCGCTTCAAGCGTGACAAAGCAACGCTGAAATCCCGGCGCGAGCGGATGGATGAATACTTCACTTACTGGCAGAAGATACCAGACAGGTGGTCAGAGGAGCCCCAGGATGCTGGAGGACCTACGGGACGGGACGGGAACGTGCTGTCTCCTGGGGCAGAACCTTCGTACGTTACTCGGATATTGCGTTCAGCACTCGTTTGATATGTTACCTCCAGAGCACCTACCTTTACTCGTTCCCCAGGCCCTGGGCTAGGAAGCTCCTGGGCTCGAGCACCACGTAAACTGCAAGATCGTAGTTCAACACTCCGGGCTGGCCAGTCATCTAGAGCACCTACTCCTGGCCGCTTGTTGAAGCCTGTGCTAAGAAGTTCTGAATATGCGAAGAACAACATTCCCCAGAGGGCTTCAACTTCTTCCCGTTCGTCGCCCCTTGAACCAGCTATTCTGAGGGATGGGCCAGTGCCTGGTTCGTCAGATGGTCCTCCTCGCCGACGCCCGCGATCACCGTCGCTCGAATATGTTGATCCTCCACGGGATCTTGCTGCTCCTCGTTCCTCAGTCAGTGAGCTATTCAGCTCGATGGCTAGACGTGCACCTTCTCCAGAAGCCCGCAGCTCCCTCGACAGACATAGTCCGCCCTCTGAGCCTCAGATCAGACGTGATGATTGTCATGAGCAAGTAAACGGACGAGGTGGACGACCACCCAGTACGCAAAGTCGTCATAAACGCTGTTCGCCACCAGAACTGGAACCATTGGACGTTCCTCTCAGGTGAATATTTCATCGAGACTGCAGTTTTTGATATGAAGTTGCTTACTGCGTAATAACCAGAAATCTACCTCGTAAGGGTTCGCCTTCTCAAGAACCGTCGTCACGCCGAAGCACGCGGCGTTCCAGTAGGGAGGCTCCAAGTGAAGAGAAGGGAGAAGGCTCCTCTATTGAAAGGCTGCGGACCATCAATCCCGAACCCGCGATAGATCTTCCGGCTCGCATGTGCTCTGGGGAGGAGATGCATAGTGCCACCCCTGACACAAGTGACGCCCGACCTCGAGGCACGAAACGCGCCCGCGAAGACAGCCCACGGAACGATGACAGTGAAAACACCTACGCCCAGAAGAAACCCCGCACACTGAGCCCAGAGTCTTCATCACGCGTCTCAGTAGACGTCCGGCCGTCCCCAGAGGAGGATATCCATACGCGAGAAGGATCTCGTGAGTGGTCGATTGACAGCATCGGCGAAGAGACGATCGTGCTGTCCGTGATTGCCCCCGACCTATCGGTAATCGTCGAGGACGACGATGAAGACGACCTCAGTGAATGGTCGGATGCCAGCGGGTAAATGTATTCCAGCTCTACTCCATCTGGCATTTCGCCTGGTACGTCTCGCTGCACAGTGCGAAAGAATTGAAGTGCTAGCACCGATCCGTGGAACACAGTCATACCTTCCACCTTTCAGCATCAGCATCAGCATCAAGGATAAAGCGAAGACGAGCGCATATGCCTCTGAGGCCAAACCTGCCAGAGAACCAGTAATACCGGGCTCGTTTTCGGGCGAGACAGCAGAAGTTCTGAGCATCTGCGATGGGTCGTATTGTAAAGAGCATTGTACTAGTCGACAAAAGGATTGTAGCACAATGGAACATCTCACAGCTCCGTGCTATGGCACTGGTGCAGTGCCACTGACTGCCCGTTAGCGATCTCAGCTTGCAAAAAATTGGTTCTTCCAGTAGCCGAATGACCTTTTCCATCACGGCCGAGGAGAGACAACTTAAAAATGATTTGAGTTTGTGCTTGGCCACCTTTGGAACTCGCGTTGGAGGGAGGTGACCATGACCACCCGACGATAAACAAGACGGGTGGCACAAAACATGACAAGAGTGGGATTTGAACCCACGCCTGGATACCCAGATGAGAAACCTGCTTTAACAGGCAAGCTTTCGCTTGAGTCACACGCCTTGGACCGCTCGGCCATCTTGCCATATGACTTCTATGACGCTTTGTGTAATTATATAATTATTTAGCTGGAGTACACTATTTCGGTGTTCCAGCACAAGGCCGCCTCGAGGACAACGGGACAAAGCAGTCAATTGCTGTACAGCCGTCAAACTTGCAACTACATTAAGAAACCTGCGACTAAGGGTGGCTCAAAGACACCGGCGGTGCAGATAAATAGGTGCATTTTACGGATTGGAGTGCCATTGTACCGCGTCTATCATCGACTGCGCATCGCCTCCACCTCTTGAACCTCCTTGCCCCAAGAAATTCAAAACAACCTCCAGCTGAACTCTATGCCATGACCACTATCCAATCAGAGCATCCTATGACGCGGAACGATCTCATCCAACTGCAGCGTGCGAATCTGCAGCATGTGGCCAAGGTGAGCACTCCGTGTCGTGAGTTGAAGGAGACTCAGAGTACAATGCACAGATCCGCAGTTGCACCGCATAAAAGCTAACCAGAAGACGCACGTCATAATCGACCAACTGCTGGAGAAACACCCGCAGGGCGTCGTATTACAGGGGGTTAGCTTGCCGCTGTGCGTACCACTTGTCTGATTGCAGGTGAAGAGATCAAAGATTACTGTGTGGCTTGACAGGTACGAATCTTACTTCGAAACTCCGCTATCCGCATCACCTCGTCGGAGGAAGCCGGCACAAGGAGGCGATGAGCAGACAGCGGTTGAGCACAGAATCAAGGAGGAAGAGGAGGACCAGACCATGGAATACGAAGAAGGTCTGAGCGGTACGTCAGCTTATTACCCAGATACGATGAGTCTCCCAAGCGGAACGCAACTTCTGATCCTGCGACAGCTGAGCCACGCAGAGACAGCTTGTCCCATAGGGTGGATGAATGGCGCAGAAGCGTATGCCCAGGGAACGCACCCGACGGCGATCCACGTCTCGGAGTGCACTCGGATGAAGAGGACATCGAGTATCCGTCGTCGAGATCGGCGTCGGTTTCAAGAGGACATGACAGTCCAGTAATTGAAAGTCCCGAGACCAAACAACTTGTCAAGCAGATGCGAACATCAGATTTTGCCAGAAGAGTCATTGATACAAACACGGGGACGGTGAAGCGATGGAGTACATTACGTCCCACAGGGAAAGAGAAGGGAGGCGAGTAGAGTGAATTGACGCAAAGCAGCGATGGCTGGCGATGGCGTCCTATCGAAGATATAGCAGCTGCAGTCATAGATTTTCGATATGTTTCAGATCCTACAAGAAGATACGGAAGACGCTACCTGACGAGCCTGATTCCTACCAAGCTGTATTCAGCTATATTCTGCTGGAGGGAAGAGATCACCTTCATCGAGCCCTGAAGAGTCCTGCCTATAGCTGAGAGCATGCACACCCAATACCGGCCTGTTACCATCTAACAAAGTACTCGCGAATAGCAGGCAGTCTTGACAGAGATTGAGGCATAGAGGCATCATATGATATTTAAGGAAACCCAGGAAAAGCTTCCCACCTAGGCTGCACAGCTGAAGTAAGAGAGGTAGCAAAAATCCTTGGCCGGGCACCAGTAGAGGAGATTCGTGAGAATGTGCACTGGTCACGAGACGCGATGTGGCGAGACACCGCAAATGCCACCAGAATTCTGGCGTTATTAGTAGCAGTACACATTCGTAAAAAGCAAGTTACGCCTTTCAAAAAACGGCAGAACACCTTATATAGTACGCGACATACAAGACGGACGCCGGTCTCGACCATACATGTCTCACGCCACAGATGGCGCGTTCGGACGCGCCTGTGGCTGTGGTTCTTCATGCTCGTCTTTCTGAATTGCCACACCTGACCTGTTACTGTCTTATTACATTCCGCTTCACTAGTGAAATCATACGGAAACTATGACCAAAACGGACCGCGAAGATGACACCATCCCAGAGTCATATACATATTTCTGGTCCGCGGACTCGTCTTGCCGCTGAACGAATTCCTAGCGAAAGTAGGCGCTTCCAGTCCTTCTAGGTCAATCAAGCCTGAGTTCTCTAATACTTCCTTCAGTATAGGCCTTCCATGGTGCAGGACGACGGTACCAAGCCTGTAAGACCAAGGAGCATAGGCTGTTTAAGATACGTGCTGATCATCTTCGTTGATTAGTGGATATGGGTCAAGGGCTCGGATGTACCCAAAGAAGACGGTGACCGCGGAGCAGCAATTAATGAAGCATCTGAAATATGTGTGCATTTTTGTCTGCGCGTGTCGAGGTGGTTGGTAATTGATGCTGATTTGTAGTGGCTGAAATCACAGAGAAGGTCGAGAAGATAAAGGTACATCTAGGCAAATTCTTGATTGCGGAATTGATAACTCATGCACCTTGTTAGAATGACTCTTCTATCCCCACACGTTCGAACAAGAAAACGGGCGCTCGAAGCAAAAAGGAGCTGCGTGAAGAGGTAACATCGCCCTTCATCCATACTCAGCCTGTTCACGCTTTGTTCTGTCTAGGTTCAAGCAGAAGCGACCGAGAAGCTCAAAGCCATTTCGACAAAGCACAATTTTGTCTCTGGCAAATGGTGCGGTCTACTGTTCCTGCCGCGGCGCGGGATATTGAGTAAACCATAGGTTAATCTTCGCCCCTTCGGACAAAGTCGACCAAATATGGACCAAGCTGGCTAGTACGTTCTTTCTTCTGTACTTCCTCTGACGTTCCACTGAAAACTTGCTCCAAGCTTCACTCGTCTCCGGTCCCCTAGCGCCCACTCAAGCACACCTTGCCAAAGTCGCCACGTCTCCACGCACTGACACACCGAATTACCAGCACGTACTATGTCTCTACATGCCTGACGTGTACGACGAGGAAGCTGTTCGAGTGGTTAGTCAATATCTGGTTGCTTGGTCCCGCGTGATGTGATTAACAAAGATCAGGTCATGAAAATACTCTTGCGAAACCACGGGTTGAACCTAAGTGGAGTGAAGTCGGATCTATACACCGCAATTGGTAAGTACCGCAACACTCCATGCAATCGCCCCAGACTTCCTAATGCTGCCCACGACAACAGGGATCGACAGCAAACACCCCAGTGGCATCCCATCTACAGTACGTTGATCAGGAATTCGTCACCTTATCTAGCTGACGGTTCCTGCGTAGGTATGGAAAAACACAAGCCTGATGAAAGATTCGGAGATTAAAGTGCGTACCGCTTTCCTTACATTCTTTCTCCCAGCAAATTGGCTCCTAATCGCACCTCGCTGCCAGGAACTCAAAGACGCCTTCTTTGCCGAACTTGGTTCATCCAAACCCTCGGCCGACGATAAGAAGAAGGATGGCGACGAAAAAACGCTGCAGAACGACGGGGAGAAAGCTAAGGACACTGCGCCTGCTAAAGAAAAACCGAAGCCCAACTTAAAGAAGAAAGCCGGCCAGGATGATTTCTTTGCCTCCGACGCCGACGACGAGGAATCGAAGCCCGCTCCTGCCCCTGCTCCGGCGAAGGGGAAGAAGCCAGCGCCGAAGTTGAAGTCTTCCGTCAAAGCTGCGAAAGATGACCCGTTTGCGTCGGAAGACGAAGCCGAGGACGAAGCGAAGAAACCGCCAGTTAAAGAAAAGAAGAGAGCGCAGCCCAAGAAGGTTCCGAAAGATGATCCGTTTGCGTCGGAAGACGAAGCCGAGGGCGAAGAGAAGAAACCGCCTGTTAAAGAAAGGAAGAGAGCGCAGCCCAAGAAAGGTACGAAACGAGTGTCGGATGATGACGAAGATGAACCTCCGAAGAAGAAGACAAGAAGGGGTGGCAGGTAATGCACGACCTCGCTGTCTATTGTAATCTAGGATGCTTGAAGCTTGAATATCTCTCTCCGGCTTAATATCTTGTACGTGTACACTTTATCTATCCTACCTGCAGCCGTATCGGACCTCGAGATATATTATTGGGAACATCAGACAGTGAACTGTACCGTTTCCTAGGTGCAAGGGTCAAGGTAATATTGATTCCTCAGTATGCAACGTCCTCCAATGCGGCAGACATAAATGGCACTCGAATATTACTGTGAGGTCCTCTCACCCAAAAATCAGTTGAGATTGGGACTACCCAAGTACTGGGGCCTCAGTTAAGTGATGCACGCTCAAGGTATGAGGTACCATACTTGATGACCGGCGCTTCCGAATACCTCGAGCTTCGCGTACGGTAGTTGCACAATTCTACACTGTATCGTTAGCGTCAATGACCAGTAGGTTAGAGTACAAAGACATACAAAAACGGGTAATTGTTGTGCACATGCACGGAGTTCGCCGGAGGCACTTGCAAACCGACGCGTCTTTCACTTCCACCACCGCGTCTTTACCGCCAATCTCGCGGTTTATTCTGAACAGTTTCAACTTTCGCGTCCGCTATGGTGAAACCGATTATCAAGCAGATTTTCACGGATCAGAATGACATCGTGTATGCCACCAAAGCTTTCCCGGTTCAAGCTTTACAACTGGTCGACGTTAAGTCAGGGGCACTTCAGACCCACGCGTCGGACGCGTCGCAAACGGTGATGTAGGCCACCTCCGAGTCCCTAGTGACATTGTACACAGTATCGCCTACTGATATTTCGTTGATAGCGACGCATGAAAGGCTGGGGCAAGTCGGAAGTGAGGGGTCATCGTGACAAAGGGATACTCGCCAATGTGAGTGAACACCTTATTCCCTAGATTAACCACTGATTTTGTCATTAGATGAATTCTCGAAATACCACAATGACAAACCCTGGCAGCGAGCCGAACAACCAGGCAGAATATGAGTTCCAGTTCTCCTGCCCAATCGAACAGGCCAGATCGGTGGGGATAAGCCTTCTAAATGGACAACCCCGCATCTCCTGTTGGCCTATGCAAGACCTCCCATCACAGGTGTCGACTTCCAAAGCTGCTTTGACTTTTATCCATCGGCACAGCAGTACAGAGCCACTTTGGGCCTTAGGCGGAGAGCAGCACCAGATGCATAACATGTCTAACCAGGATATGGACATGGATGTTGATGAGGGATTGTAATGGAATGATGGCATGGAATGATGACAAGGATTCAACAAAGTATGCGTGATTTTCCCTCGATCGGCATCCTATCCCTGATCCAAATAACATCAACACTAGGTCCGGCTCGCTTAAGGACAACATCGAGTTGTGGTCCTTAGGTTGCTATCGCGATGTGTGGGCAGTGATAGATGGATTTGTGAGTGAAGAAATGGGTGTGCCAGTTCATATATTTCGTATCCCATCAGCAGAATGTGTCTTTCGCCCGCCTTTCGTCTGACTGTTGGCTCTTCAAAGGGAGACAACAGACATATCACAGGAGCATGCAGAAGCCCAGATGTACTTCCTGAATATTCATCCAAGGCCCCTGAAGTGTGATGAAGTTAAGACACCAGGCTCGTCCTTTGAAACAAGTAGACTTCGAAAACAAAATCAAACGTTGTGGGTTTTCTCCGGCCCGGCTCCCGGGCGTTCAATAAATTATCGCTCGGAATTTCCGCTTGCCTTGATTTACTTTCGCTGGCAAATATTTACTATTGAATAGTACTAGTAGTCGGTGACTTACTATAGGCACGGAATGCCAAAAGCCACGAAATAGTAGTCTAGCTACATGCAACAGCCCACTATGCCACCCATCTCATCGCATAAGCTAGGAGTGTGGTGCTTGGCTTAGATCGAAGTGTTGTAGCCTTCGGTTAACACGAACCGTCAGCAAGTAAAGGACATAATGAATATGATATCAAAACTACCTTATCAGAACATGGGCTTAAAGCTTCAATCACATCCTACGCCTCCGCAAATGCCGCGATCCCATCACCAAGACGAGGCATTTGGCCATTTGTCTCTTTAGAACACGAAGACGTCCCAGGGAGTCTGGCGTATGAGCTCTTCATTTACATACGTCAGCATTCAAGCTCAAGACGCCCTGTCTGCCAAGAAATGAGCGGTGAATGTTGTACCAACGCCTGAAAAATACCTCCTGAAGACGGTTGATCGACAACTTTTAGTACGCCAAGGTAATGTGGAGTATACGGTCAGCATGACCTTGGTGAGCTCGGGCAGCTCTAATGGAAGTTGTGACTTCGACGACGTATGTCTCCCTTCTTGCACACCTTGTCACTTGAATTAACACTGAGACTTGGTCTCTAGGTTTGACTGTACTTTCAGACTGGAACCAGTGACAACCGACCTTAGCGAGCGGCAAGAGACGGTTCCACCACGACCGTCTCTGTACTTCGCCAACCAAAATCGATCCACGCCAGCAGCATCCCACCATCAGGCGCTCATCGCCGGCCACGGGAGCTCTAAGGCGATTATCCGCGCTGGTACAGATCCACGCGTCGGACGCGTCGCCGACGGTGATGTAGGCCACCTCTCCTGGCTGATCGTTATCAATAGACACATCCAAGGTACTACACAGAACAGCAAGCCTACTAGCCAGGTGGCACAAATGGGTATCACAAAGACCACGGCAGTAGCTCGCTTGTGCACTATGGGCGGCGACATTAGAAGGAAGGATTACATTCGTCAGGGCCAAGCTATGGGTGAGTATGGAGGTGACGGGTGACGAGGATCATCCCATGGAGGTAGATGAAACTAGGCGGAGTGTTGAAAAGCGCGACCGTGCCTCATGTGTAAGAACCATTCCAATACAGCTATACGAGGCATCACTGAGGTTCAGTTAATAGCCAGCTTTGTCACAAGTAGAGGAAAGAACTGGCCTTAATGACTACAACGCCGACACCGAGTCTTCGACGCCTCCGAAGACAATGCAGCTATATATAGAACACCTTCAATACTCCCCTCGGTATGACTGATGGTCCCAGAAGGCAATGCTTCACATTGAGAGGATGACCGAAAACCGCCTGGACGCCGTGAGTAACAATGGTTGTGTATCATACCACCGTTCTATCTGACAATGGACATACAACCATTGACGTCGTGCGTCTTTGGCATCGAGTTGGACCTGTTAAGGTCAAGTACTCCCTAGTACTGGCATTCTCATATTCACTGTTCACAAGCGTGCAAACCTGGGCTATTTCAGATTGTTCTGTTGTTTGCATACATTAGTAGTATGATATTCATAGCGACAGGAGTTTTATCACACTAGCAACAATCTTTCTTGATCCTGACATGGACGACCCAAAACCACTCGGGTTGGAGCTTGGCACCGTCTACCGAGCAAAGCACTTGCGTGAAACGTATCCCCAGCTTGAAGCCAATGCCCTAACATTCTATACTTTAGTTCGGATGGCGAACCTTGCTTCAGTGCCGGTGCACGTCATTGCATAACAGTTGGTAAAGATGATATTCCAAGAATTCTGGCTGGACTGTGCAGTGCAAGACCTTGAAAGGCGTCAATGGCATATGATTACCTTCTCAACAGTCTCGGAAGGCGATTGAGTATGGTCATGAATCATCGAAGATCGGGAACCAGAGTTTCTCGGGCAGAAGTAAACACTCACTCAACGAACTCGTTTCAGTGAAATGCTTCTGTGAAATGCTTCTAAGTAATGACCTCGACGAAGCAGGAGTAAGCCAAAGAATGAGCTACGGATCGCGCTATAAGTAATCTGAGCACGTCATGTGACCCGACATATATAAGTGGCGGTCACCTTGCACACTTTTACACACAGACTCACCGATCTACGCGAAACACAATGTCGATTGCAACAGCCAAGCTCAATTATTTAGTTCCGCCTAAGGATGGTTCTAAGCCATACCGGGCTGTCGTAGAGAGTCCTAACAAGGAGGAGCTTCTGGAAAGGAATTATACACTGGAGCAGCAAGAAGTCGAGCTCGAGAATATGCGCGGGAGGGAGTCGGAGCACACCTTGCACAAGAACAGCTTCCAGTTCTATAAGCATGCCAGCAAGCATACATCGTTTACTGATGATGACAAGATCCGAGAGGAGTATTACCCAGAGAGTGTCGAGCTCATCAAGAAGCTGACTGGTGCGAGCCAAGTGGTACTATTCGATCATAGTGAGTGGCAGATCACGATTAATACACCCGGAAAAATTCTCACGTGTGCTATTCCCGTCCAGCTGTGCGGCGCAGGGTCCCGGATACGGATAGCGACTGGCGCGCTGCAGGCTCCAACACCCGCCGCCAACCTGCAGGAACTGTGCATGTCGACCAGAGCTCTGGTGCGGCGATCACTCGTGTCCACCGTCACCTCCCTCCAGCAGACGCAGAAGCTGCGCTTCGAAGGCGCTTCCAGATCATTAACCTGCGGCGTCCAATAAGGCACGCTGCGCTGGATTGGCCGCTAGCCTTCTGCGACTTCAGGAGCGTAAACGCTGAGGACGGAGGAGATGTCGTGCCCAGTGAACTGAGGATTACCACCTACGTCGGGGAGACCATGGGCGTGAAGTACAACCCGGAGCATAAGTGGAAATACTTGCGTGGAATGGAGCCAGACGAATTCGTGCTGATCAAATGGTGAGAGGCCAACTTCAATATCGAAAACATTTAACCCGCGCTGACAAAATATTCAGTTTTGATTCGAAGGATGGCGTCGCGAAGTTCACACCCCACACGGCCTTCGAAGATCCCAGTACTCCTTCTGATGCGCCTTTCAGAGAGTCCATCGAACTAAGAGGATTGGTGTTCTACGATTGAGGCTGTCTTGATTAGTGAGGGATCGCAATTTGCGCGGTTCCGGTAGATCGAAGAACTATCATGCATTGCACATCACCCGTCTTGTGAGGAGAATAATATATATTGCATGCTGGTCTTCGAGAAGCACGTGTGAACGCCGCCTGAGCACTCGCGCTAGGCGACCAGTGTACTGTCAGTTAAACGTACTATCCACGTGAAAAATCAGACCCACAATGAGGTTTGATTCTAGTCGTCCAAGAGGACGATGTGAATCATCGCCATGAAGGGTGGTTGTCTCGCGATTAAAAGGGGAAATAGGCGCCCACGGCCCATCGAGGCCGGATAAGTTGTGGCCACCGACGCGCTTCATTAACCCTACCTCTCTGCTACCTTCGCGAGTCACACCTCTTGTACCTATCTGCACATCATGGTCTGCCTAAAGTGGATTAAACAAGTACTCCCCAACACTAGCGCATCACCGGTCCACGATGTACGCCTTGACGTCGCCAATAACTCGTCGATCGCCGCCACAATGCGAGAACAGCACACTCCAGCTCAAACGGACGCGTCAAAGACTTTGATCGAAAAGATATTGAAGGTTTGTCGCGTTTCTCATCGAAGCCACGTCCGGAGATGTTGAGGTTGGATGTCAGATAAGGCAGGAACGATGGTCCACAGCCATTGCCGCCACAGTAGATGAAGATGTCGCTATAGCCCGAACTGGCCTGCACGAAACTTTGATCGACAAGATTTTGAAGGTGTGCTATCCTTGTTATTGATTTATTATCTTGGATAGCTCAGTTTGCTTCTCAGATAAAGCACGAACGATGGGGAACAACGAACCCTGTTATGGCGGACGCGTTCAATGAACCCCCGTCTATCTGCCCTCTCTACCACCCCAAGCCTCAACGAACCTTTCAAAAGCCATTGTGGCTTGATGACGAGTCATTTTGCGTCTCTGAGGTGGATGACGCGCCATCGCGACGTACCCTCGTCATGAACGCCACACCCACAACATCTCTCGTGACCGCTAACAATGGTGGCTCAGAAGCAGATACCACAAATCTATGTCCATTCCATCAACCAAAGCCTGTTCAGTGGGATGCCACACCAGCATGGATTGATATCGATAACTGGGATCTTGCACCATTCACCGGCCCAACTAAAGCCACAGCGCCGTCGTTCGACGTTACTGAGGACTCTTGGAGGCACCAATTGAGTGACGATATTGTAGCGCGGAGGGAAACCGAAGAGAAAAGTGGGTGGCACAGTCGGGCAACGGAAGATGCAAGCGCGTGGGGGGTTGGACGACTCGAGTTTGACGGCCACCGCGGATTCGGGTTCAATCCATTCGCATCGGACGACGACGAAGAAACCGCCCGTATATCGTCGTACCCTTCATCCACGTATCCTTCTCCTGATGCATCAAGTCCGACTACATGCCCTACGACGCCAACGAGAGGCCGCTATTCATCTTTGAGCCTGGGAGGCGTGCCACTTGCGCATCTAAACTGCGATACCTCCTCTGGCTCGCGGGGACCTGCTTCCAAGGCAAAGGCGCAATACGGTCCCATCACTCGGCCCACGAAGAAGTCCCTTCAACGCAGGAGAAGTGCCAAGTATTTGCCCATGGAAGAACGGCCGCCATGGAACTCCGATATCCAGGTCAGCCAGCGCAATTCACCGGAGGTTGACGACTTGGCTACGCTGTTGTCGAATATATTCGACAACCAGGGAGGGTTCCATCTTTCCGTATAGCGGAAGGAACTTGAACACGACATGCTCTCGGAAAGCGGAAAGTGACTGTACGCTGGTTGGATGCCAATGCGGCATCATGAGTTGCCTGCGCACGATATATTCAAGACTAGGACCTATTAGATCATCAGATCGCCGCATAGTTGGAAACTGAATATTCTGATTTTGTACATACATTGTAGTGTCCAGAGCGGGACTTGTATATTCCGCTCCTGGCCGAACAACATTATTTTGTGTTTTCTGCTATGTTCTTTGCATCGTGACGTTACGATGAATGGATACAGACGGCTGATCTAAGCCGGCCTGCTCCGATCACGAACATAAGCGAAAGCCTCCTTTGTCCTTTCAGTCTTCAACCACCACAATCATTCAACATGTCGACCTTGGGTATGGCAATGAACAACCTTACCATCAACGACCTCTCCTCTGAGGCACGGGAGCGCGTCCGGAGGACAATCATGGAACGCGTGCTTCTAAGGGATAGCATCGGCCCAACCGTAGTGAAGGAAATTTTGGCCGCCGAGTTTGAGTCCAGCTGCCAGGAGGACGAAGTCAGCGAGGAGGCCCGCGAAAGCATCGCCGATGATGTCGATATGGAAAATGAAGAGGAGCCTAGCGAGGGGGAAGTCGCTGAGAGCGAGGTTGTCGACGATGGACAGGCAATGGACACAGGTGATAATAGCACTCCCATCGCCAATAACAATGTACCAGTCGTATGCCGCCTTCACTCTCCTTTATAGTGGTAATATACTAAAGATTGGTTATTAGATGATGACAGCTCAACCAGCATTACCAACAACCAACTTTTCTCATCTTCGTTGTGCCACAATCATGCGATACGTGGACGAGAACATCCCGCCTCGGGATGTAGACACCGATGAACAAATTCACTCATACCAGATCGCTTTCACCCTCGACTGGTTTCTAGATAATGGGTTAGTCTCCGAAGAAGCTATTACGAGGCATACATACTTCAACTGCACATATGCAAATTTGACAAATCAGTATTCGGTGTATTGACTGTTATAACTACAAGTTCGTACCTCAGTCTTTGCATACTGCTGATGATACTGATGGAAGCGTCAGTGAATTACTGCTGAAAAACTCTCGAGAGTTGGGAATGACAAGAGGGAAGACTTGGCAGGCTGGCACACTCATCATGTGAAGTGTAAATCAAGTGATAGTGACCGGACAATTTCATTGTCGGACTACTGAATTGACGATTCGATGCACATATCATCATCAGATAGACACGATGAACTGGACAAAGGCGGTTTATCGGTGCTGGCTTACTCCGAACAAGACCTGGGCGACAATTGGCCGACCCGAGCCCTTTCTACTCAACGAACACCGTTCATCATGCCGACCTTGGGAACAGAGGTGTCCGGTCGTAACGATATTATTGGCGAGAGGAGCGACCACGACGACAATATGGGAGAGGCGTATTCTGGGGTAGGAGTCAAGGAGTCACTGAGTATGAAGATGGTGCTTAGAATGGGGAGATAGTGTAGGAAGAGAATGACTTCGGGCCCGTGGGCGATAATAACGCCATTGAGGTCTGTCGCCAGTGCTCTTCCTTATCTTTAGGAGTGTGAGCTAGACATTGGCTATTAGGTGCTCGTAATTCAAAACAATATAACAATCAAACCTGGACGACATGCTGCTATTATGGGCTACGCGGACGAGGACATCCCGCCTACTTTCAGTGAAGACATAGATCCTTCTCAGCAATTTCTCCAGGACTGAAGATTGATCTATGCCGACATCGATCATTGTATCGAGAACGGATGGACGACCCAGGGGGGACAGTCGAGAAGGACCTCGGATATTCTCCTTATGCATACATATGCCCCATCAGCAGCTACTGTGGGCACTCGCAACTGCAGCTGTAGAGCTTCCGTAGGTTATTCTTCTGCATAAATTGGTATTCTCACGCAACGCACCAGGTATACATGTTCTGGGAGTAATCGCTAGCTGGACATGATGGAAGGGCGAAGATTAGCTCGGCGATGGCAGCTTTACTGTCCGTGACAGTACAGATACAATCAATCATTCCAGGTCGACCAGTCCTCCCCTTGGCAAGCAAATGATGCGGACGACTATGGTCCAGGGGTGCTACCAGAGCGGTTGCTGACTGATATTACAGGCTTCTGCGTGTCTCTTGACATTGTCCCCATACACTTTCGACCGGGTATAGACGCGGAGCAAGACTACGTTCTGGCCTAGTGTTATTGCGTTGGAGACTATCATATACATGTTGGCAAGTGTTTCGGGTCGAACACTCACGGATCGCCACTGAAAATAAATAGTTACAAATAACGTCTCCGGGACCAGCTCAAGTCTGATAGTAATAACAGTATTGTGTATCTTGACCAGTACTACTACTAAGGGGCATCATACACTGCCTTCAAGGTCTCATGCTATTCCGTGTCCCATCACGAGATTTTTTGATACACCTAAAATACTGCGATCCAGCTCTGAACGGGCCGGCATGGTGTTCCTTTGGTCGACTATCTTCCGCCTGACGAGCATCTTCATCCCCCCCGCCATAACTCGCATCCAAACCAGGGGCGCTCTCTTCGGTGCAAGATACTACTTTCGTTGGGTTGTATATTCGTCCCGGTCTACAGGCGGCTGTGCTTAGTTACCTTGGCTCTCTTTCCCTAGCCCCCGGGTCTCGTACAGCAAGACCCAGGAGGGCACCTCTCCAAACTTGCGCTGTCTCTGTACACATTGATACCATGGCTGCCCCATCTGTTCCGCCAGCCATCCCTCATATGGCCTCGCACATCCTCAGCCACCTCCCGGCCACTCGGTTTTCTCCATTACTGGTCGGTATCCAAGGCCCGCAAGGATCTGGCAAGACCTTCCTCACCTCCGCCCTCCGCACCCATCTCTCTTCCCCACCGCACTCCTTGTCCGTCTCTGTGCTCTCCATCGACGACCTGTATCTCCCACACGAGGGACTGAAGCGTGTCGCGGAAGAAAGTAGCGAGAATAGATTATTACAAGGACGCGGGCTTCCAGGAACACACGACGTTGCACTGGGCACAGAGGTACTGCAAGGTCTCCGAGAGGGCAGGGAAGTCGTTCTCCCGGTCTTTGAGAAAAGCCTGTTCGAAGGCGAGGGCGATCGGCTGTCAGATGGAATCACGGTTTCTCCTCCGCTCGATGTGGTTTTGTTGGAAGGCTGGTTTGTTGGATTCGGCCCACTCACGGACGGCGAACTGGAGCGGAGGTGGGACGGCGCGCCGATGGAGATCGAGAGGGGCGAGGGCGACGTGCTCGATCTGCGCGCGTTCGTGCGGAGGGAGGATATCGTCGACGTGAATGAGCGACTGAAGGCATATGTCGGATGGTGGGAGCTGTTGGATGTGTTTATTCAGGCGCGTTCGTTTGTCTGATTCGAGTGCGGAGGTGCGCTGACGATCCCGAAGCTCACTCCACGTCCGTCGCGTCCCGTATCGCCACATTCATTAATATACAAGTGGCGACTGGAACAGGAACATAATATGAAGGCGAAGAATGGCGGGAAAGGGATGAGTGATGAGGCCGTCAAGGCGTGAGTCCATACTTATTACTCTCTTGCTATCAGGCAATGAATATGTCCTGTAGCTTTGTTGACCGCTACATACCGGGTTACGTCTTCTTTTCAAATGGTGTCACTGAAGGTCGGCTGTATCTCTCTCTTTGTCCTCATTAGTTCTATTTCGAATATTTTTATAGGGTACACCAATTCAAACGGCAACGCTGTTGAGCCCAAGTGGAAAGGTAAGGGCCTGCGTGTCCTGATTGGGGAGGAGAGGGAAGTGGTTGGCACGGAGCAGTTCTAGCGTGACCGAATATGAAGTGAGGTATATTATTTGTAAGCGTGTAAGTCCAAAAGGAGCAGAGAGAAAGAACGAAGTCACATATATTTCTACTTGCTGCACAGTTAACTTATCCGGATGAGGGATATAACACACCATGTCAGACGTGAGTACTGTATCTAACCAGGTGCCCGGCTTGTCCTTTGACTAGATGTGGTCGATAATCGATAAATGATGGCAACAGGATGCAGTCGGAGGTGAAATGAAGACGGCCAAGCGGCGTTGAACGGGCGAGAATGGTCAAAGGCACAGTAACGGTCAGTGCTGGGTGGATTGCTTCCCGAATTCGGATTCAGATGGGCAAACAAGAGATCTTTTGTCCTAGTAAGATTATTTCAGGCAGTACACGACGCATGACTCATGGTCCCGTCCAGGAGTGTGACTGGATCACGTGTCCATAACCAGTCACGTCCTGACAGCCACATCACTTCGAATTCGGGTCCACCATTTACTGCTATTACACTTCAATTGGAATTGTTGTTGTAAATACGACCAAGTGACACGATCCTATCACTGCGCTGACCGTGACCAATAAGTGCAATATCTAGTAGAAATCATAGTAACGTTCACATCAAATGTTGCACACTGACCCAGGCTAATTCGGCTGTACTGCTTCATGCGCACAGAATTGGTGGTTTTGAGATTCTGTCCTCTGACACCACCGAGTATCCAAACAGCAATGTCGTAGATTGTAGATAAAGGAAAGTCCAGCTCGCAGCTCCGGCGTCTCGAAATGGATGCAGCAGATATTGTTGGAAGGGAATTGTGGCCGCAGGAGATTTGAGATTATGGAATGAAAGATCAATAACTAGATTGCCATACCCGTATGTGTAGTATTGACTCAATGGAAACTGAGATGTCATACTCTCGGGACGAGATACCTCAGTGGTCGGTAACACAGAAACTGACCTCCCAGCAACAGTCCAGCATGCGGACCCCAAGAATATCACCACTCACAACGAACACTCCCAGTTTGAGGCTCGTTGAGTAATCCGTTGCTGGACTGCTCATTCCCTGGCCTTCTACTTCACAGCGACACGTTGCATATGGACGAAAATCAGCATTCAGAGGGGCGAAAGACAAAGCTTAACCATGGTGTCGGAACGGTCTATTAGATACGGCGCCAGCTTGATGTACATTGAAACCGGAGTTCAAGAATGAGCGCTAGCCACGCTGCAGTCTACTGAAGAGAAGGAATGAATCCAGGAAACAAGGCTGACCCGACTCAACGCGAATCATGATATAGATATCGAGTCGGAGTACGGAAGTCGCGCGGAATAGTGCGGACCCATTGGCAAATTGCGGGTCCCTCGCAGCTTATGTATGTCATGTCATGATCATGACGAATGAAGTAGTGAAAGCTTGCTGGGATATAGCCCTGTTCTGCATCTGTTTCTGCCGACCATAGTTATTGTTTAATCTCCCATAAAATTTCCCAATGATTGGTGGAAGAATCAGGACGGCCGGCCGACAGCACTAGGCTCATGCGCTAAGCAATACACTTGGACTGTATCTATTCACGTCATCTGCTTCGAACGATAGCACTGTCTTTTCTTGTGTGCCCTCGAGCGTATAATAATCTCAGATAGGCGCCTTCTTCCCTTCCATCATGCTTAGCCCGCGGTA
This sequence comes from Neolentinus lepideus HHB14362 ss-1, assembly GCA_001632425.1. Classification (NCBI taxonomy): domain Eukaryota; kingdom Fungi; phylum Basidiomycota; class Agaricomycetes; order Gloeophyllales; family Gloeophyllaceae; genus Neolentinus; species Neolentinus lepideus. Next base: position 39,734 of record KV425584.1, on the reverse strand, counting down.
ACTCCCAGAATATAAATGCCTGGTACGTTGGTCATGAACAGTCGAAGTTGTGCAGAAACATGACCTACGGAGTTCTACAGCTGCACTCACGAGTATCCAGAGTAGAAAGAGCTTACGTAGGGATACGGAGAATATCTCAAGTCCCTCTCGACCGTCTCGCCTGTCATCCATCCATTCTCGATCCACCGATTGATGTGGGCGTGAATGGAACTTCCATTCAAGAGACGGTGCTGGGGAAGATCTACATCTTCGTTGACAGTGGGTGGGACATTTTCGTCCACATATTCCATAAATGTGGCTCGTCGGTTGGTTATTTGATGGTTTGTTTGAATTTCAGCCACCTAATAAGCAATGTTCAGTATGTCTAGCTCATGACGATAAGCATTACATGCAAATTACCTCTGGAGCGTCGTGAGCAACCTCCATCGAAGCCTCCTCCTCATTAACGCCTTCTTCATGTTCGTTGCTGCCTACATCGCCTTCTCCTTCATCCTCCATAGTGGAATCACCGTCTATGATCTCATTCCCTTCCTGATCGACGTTATTTCCCAGACCACTGGACTCGAACTCCTTCCTCAAAATGTGCAATATGACGTTTGCCCCTACATGGCATCCACAAAGCATAAGCACCATAATCTCTTCTCGAACGCGTTATTGCCGCTCTCGGGGGAGGTCGTCGATGGTGACATTTTGCAGATTGATCTCAAGAGTCGCCATACTGGACGGTGGTGGTGGAGGTTCAAGAGTACAAAGAACGCCGGCCGGCCCATTGTCGCCTAACATTGTGTTCGGCGCAGATCGGCATGCATTCCGAAATACGCAGAATTCGATCTGGCAATTTGGCCTCTCAGGAAAATGGATTCGAGACACTACCAAAACTATGACACTCGTCAATCCAGTACAATACAATCTGACAATAAAATTGTTCGGTCACTTCTTCTCTTATTATTCCCCGCTCTCGAGAGTTTACAGCGCCAATTCACTGATGCTCACCTCTTTTTCTTCTTCAGCGACCTTCACCTCATGAGGCTCCCTTTCGCTTCTCATACCGTCATCGTCGCTGATGCCCTCTAGGCCCTCTTTTTCCTGGCGGCTCAACTCGAACTCTGAAATCAAAATTTCATTTCCCGTGTTTGATGAAGAAGATCGAGTCGCCAAGAAATTTGTGCCAGTTTGTCTTCATCCTCGGCGAACGGATTGAACTTGAAACTTGGACGGCCGTCAAGCTCCGTTTCTGCCCCTGGTACGTCCAATCTCTATCATCTGCTCATGCCACTCTTCCCCAGTCTTTGCCGGTACTCGTGTGTGCTCGTGCAGTTGGTGCCTCTGTGATCTGGGGCCTGTCTTGCGTGGCGGCGCTGCGATTTGAACTGTACCGCTGAATGGTGCAAGATCCCAGCTCTCGACGAGGATCCAATCTGGCCTGGCATCCCACGGAATAGGTTTCGGTTGGCAGATCTAGTGGACATACCTTTGTCCTTTCGAGTTCTGGAGCATTCCTGATGATCACCCGAGGGGTGTTCTGGAGCGGCGTGGCGAGCGTATGTGGCAATGGGGCGTCATTTCTCCCAGAGGCGCAATATGACACGTTGGCAAACCATAATGGCTTTCGGAAGACTCTTTGGGGCTTGGCATGGTGTAGACGGCAGGTAAGTACAGATTCGTTGAGCGTATCGGCAATAACAGGGTGGTTGCGGTACGACATTCTCGCTTGATTTGACAGTCAAAGTTCAGCAATTGCATATACTCTGTTGTCAGCAAATACAACATAGCATCAATATTCTCTGCATCACCGCGGCCGATACGTCCACTTCTGCGTAACATTCCATTCCATGTCAAACTTACAGATTACTTCTCATATGTCTTCACACCCGTGATGGATAAACGTGAGTCCCGTGCAGAATCCTACGAGACGTGAAATTGGTTTCTGATATAAAAGTCAGCCTTGGGTAACCCCAAGAGTCCTAAGATGGAAGTAGTGCTTTGTTAAGCAAACCTGCGCAAGAATTTACGAAACAGTTCAGCGCACTCGTCGATGCTGGGCACGTCGAAAACCTTCATGCAATGCTGAACCTCTGTAACGAGAATATGAAGGTCCGAAAGGTGGTGAGTCATCCTGCGCGACGACTTCCACTGCCGACATCTACTCACTTTCCTTCGGCGTGAATGTAGTGTCCCTCGCGATTGATTCATAGCAAACTACGGGGAGCCTGTGCAACGACAGGACAGGAAGGGACAGCAAAAGTCCCGTGAAGAGGAAGGTCTAAGAAGACGTGAAGGTATATGCTGGTTTACAATTTTCACAGTGTTCAAGTCGACAATCTTTGAACCACCCTTGTATATATAATGTACGATAGTGCTTAGGATAGCATACGTTTCCTGTTGTGTATCTCTAATCCAACCGACGCCACAAATAAACGGCTCTTGCCTATCCAACTCGTCGTCATTCGCGTCGGTCGCTACGCAGAATCCGCACGACAATTGCCTAAACTGCTATAATCTCAAGCGAACAACGAAACCGGATTCACTAATTTGACACCTCCACACTCAGACCCGTCTATATATCCTCGCATTTCGCGCAGTCACATCGCCCAAGTCGTTTCGTCGCCCGCCGAAGTCGAATTTCGGTCATGCTCATTATCGTAGACGACTATACCGCTCAGGACAGCAGTCCCATCAGGACGACAAGGGGCCCACAAAGGGATTCTGCGGTAGGTTTGTTGCTACTCCCTAAATACTCATCAGCGTTCTAACATCCGAGTCTCACATTTCCTCATCCAGCACTACACAAGCACGTCTTCGAAGAGTTCTGGCGCTTCCAGCAATACTAAGACTGAAACGAAGAAGCCGGTGTCTGACTACGAATTTCTCAAAGCTTGGGGTGGATGGTGGAAGTTCATGCAGTCGTACGGTCTGAAGCCGTGGAATGATGATGATTGCCAAGAGGCCAAGGAGATCTTGAGACGATTGAAGCAACTTAGCGCTGGAGATGAATAGACGCCCGTCTAGTTCTAGCAGCAGTCAAACGCGGAAGGTGAGTCAGGATAGTGAATGTTTTGTCGGCGCCTCCTTATTTATGTATATCAAAGTCTTGTTCCCATGCAGTGTGTACGAAAGGGTCGCCTGTTATCAACGTGAATAATTTCAGTGATGTTGAAGAGAACTCTGTATGCATGATACTTACCCATATCGTCTCGTCATAAATGAATGATGCGCTCCATGATCATCAAGACTAAGTCGCTATTCATTCTGTAATATGTCTAGACTGAAGGTGTTTCCAGAAAGGTTAATTGAAGTCCGAAGGATGCTTTGAGAGTAAGGCCTGACTACACAAGAGGTAGGAGACAATGCATCGTCGTCCTGAGTGAGACTGGCAGCTTGCATCAATGGCTTAGTAACAGAATTGGGCTTCGAGGCAATGTCAGGCGAACACAGTACTCTGTGTTGCCGATGGTCACGGTTGATTGATATTAGCCTCGATAGTTGGGTTTCAGCCTGAGGTTTCGCGATGTTCCGACTTCCTTGAATATCGTCCCCACCATCAATTACTTGTGATCCAGACTTGTAGGAGATAGTCTGCCACTTTAACTGCGAGCAGGATGAGTATCACGAATTTGATACAGGCGAAAGGAGTGTCGAACCTCGTCCGTGTAGGAATATGCGTAACAAAGAACAGACATACCTTGCAGCAGTATATCTTCTTCCGAAATGTCAACTTGAGGTGTGGCGGCACTAGGTGTTGAGATCGAGCCCATACAGAGTTTCGATCTCTACGTGATTATGGGGTCTATGCCTCGCTATGACACGATCCTACATGACTGTTCTTCAACTAAAATCACGCATGATTCATAGGCTCGCTACCAGCCATTAATCAATCGACTGCACTTACTGACGGTGTGACGTCCAAATGGAGAGAAACAATAACCACCCCATAAAAACATCTCCTCAATGAATCCAGGTAGGCGAGCAATGGGATTCAAGCCATGCTGAACCTTCGTGGTCGACCTGCAGGCTTCCCAACGACTTCTTCTTCTGGCATTTACTCACTTGCTCCGGTGTTGACGTTGCATGCTTGCGCGACTGCGGTGAGCCCGTGGTACAAGAGAGGAAGGGATGGCCGGGCGAAGAAGCCCCGTGACCTGAAGCGAAAAAGGCTTAGGAAGAAGACGTGAGCTCACTGCCTATGGAATATCAACAATATCCAGACCACACCTGTATACGATACATGATAGAGCTTAGGATGCCCACTATTCTGAGTATGCCTATGCTGTCTCACGGACGCCACAAGCCCAATATACGGTATGTGAGCAACAATAGTGATCACCATTATATTGCAAACTCTCACCCACGCGCTATCGATGCACCGTGTTGCCCAATAACAACGCACACACGTCTTCCAAATCGAAGGCAGCAAGGAATACTGCGAAGAGGTCGAAGTCCAAGGGTAAAGACAAGAAGCCCATGTCGGACTATGCGCTCCGTAAAACCTATACTGCGGATGGAATAACGCATTCGCACGGTCTGAGATGAGGGATCATGATGATATTAAAGAAGGAAAGGAATCACCAGGTAGCTGAAGTTGAGAATGAGTAGAGTGGTAAGATTATGGATGCCAAAAGGGGTGTGTAAGTTCAGGTAACGGATGGTTGTTGGCTATCATCATACTTACTTTGGGGTGCTCCGATATGACACGATGCGTGCCATACTAGCGGTAATGAAGATGTGATTTTATCAAGGCCCAATTTGCGATCATGTTGCGTACCAACTCTAAGAGGCAGTATTCTCGACATATCGACAATGCGCAAATTTTGAGAATACCCGGAGAAAGACACCCAGCAGTCCTTCCGTGACCATACACCGCATCGCAAGCGTGATGAACACCGGATTTCTTGGATTAGGATGACAAGCAAGCCTGAAGCCACCCAATCGTCTCATTTGATCGATGATTCGTCATTGATGTTTCAGCGGAAGGTCAAAACATCTTCGTTGTTCAGACATTCCAATTGTCATTGAGAAATCTCGACAGATGGTTATTTCCGGTGTCATCGCATTGATCCTACGTCGAAAAGTGGCGAATCATGATCGCCATCTGGGCTAGTTTTCGTGGGCAGTGAGCCTAAGATGTCCATGAAATACCTGTACATACCAACGGAACGAGTGTCCACTGTCAGAAAGTCAGGACGGAAAGAGAAAAAAAGCTCGCCTGTCTTGATCAAACTCTGGTGAGGCACATATACTTCGCTACCTTGACTTTCGGGCCCTGGACCTGAACCCGAAGGTTTGGAGGACGTGTATAGCATTCAACAGTACTGATTGGAGCTAAAGCGGTGCACGTAAAATCAGAACATTGGTAGTGACGGGATGGCTCATCTCCTCATCCTAACCTGTGCGCGACTGTTCATAAGCTGACGAGTTACATCTTCAATTTTAAGATAAGATATGATCAAGGATAGTTCATCAGCTCGCGACCGACCCATCAATCGACTGCACATACTTGTAGGATTGTATCATCCATGTTGGGAGACGATAAGTCGCCGCCGATGGAGTGATTGCTCCCTCGTTCACGAAGTCTTTGGGGGCGGATCACATGCTTCATCGCCGCTTGCGAGTCATAGGCAAGCATGGGAGTCGTGATCGCAGCACGAAGGAAGTTTGCTCGTCACATTGCCCCTATTCCCGAATTGAAGTATACATATTCTCGCACGATCAGAATCAAGTCGGTCGGTCCGCTGCACAACTCGGGAGGCACAGCAAACAGAATGACTCTGCCCTTGGCGGCGAGCATGAAGAGCAATGTGGCTCCCAATGACGGTAATTAGCGAGGCAGCGTTCGCACAGTCACGTGTACTGTGACCAGTCACGGACGTCATCGGCTATTATTCGGCCAAGAGGCGACGGGCAGCCTAACAAAAAAAAGCGGTAGATGCGTATCTCCTTCAAAAGCTCGGACATAATCACTGGGACATAGCGAAATACCGTTGCTCATTAGACGACGCGTGTTTACGGAACGAACCTAGCATGTCAGAAATTTGTCTAGAGACCGGGAGCCACAGATAATCAACTTGCCGGTAACATGCCTGATCCCCACGGAGAATAAGGTCACCAGGGAAGCTAAGTTCATTGCGCTTGTGATGTCTTCATGGGAGCTGGATAAAAGTGGGTGCGATTGATAGGCCAGTCAATAATACGCATCAGAATTTTCAGAGGAAGTAATCGAGAAGCTGAGGACGGTCCGAGAATGCGGAATTGGTCGATGCGGCAGGATTCTGATTGATGTCAGCCCAGTAGATGATACAGTCCTGAGATCTTAGAAAACGGTGCAAGTAATGAGAGGCGCTGTGTGGCTAGAATCTTTGTTATCTGGCAATTCTTACCTGCAGGTAGGACAAATAACACGGTCAATCAATATTAATAGTACTTCCATATGCCTGAACTGGTCATGAACCACTACACGTGGTGAAAGCGTATACAGACATCGTATACTGTATACTAGGACGGACCTTAGTCCACGTAAAACACGAGGTAAGCTTGAACCTCAAACCCTTGCAGTGCTCAAATACACTCCATCTCATGTTCGTAACGATAGGGCTTATTCGGCATTATGCCTAAAAGCCTCTATACAACGTTATGATAGAATTTATTGGTCCTGTCAAAGACGGTCCTCAGATCTCGTAAGTTACATAAAAGCGCAGAGGTGGCGTACCGTAAAGCGGAACAAGACCGGTGCGTGCCAGCGTCATACGTTAATAGAACGCAGATATTCACACAAAACATGTACGTGGCTGATTCCCGTCCGTCCCGTTCGCCGCCGACAGATTAGATAACGGACATACACGCTGATCGTTGTCCAACGGCGCCAGCGAGTCAGTATCCCAGCGCCGTCAGATAGTTAATGCCAATGTTCTATTCATGTACCAAACCGATGGAGTCTCGCCTGAAACATCGTCGTGTTGAATTGTCCACAGCCGCAACGGCTGAATAGAGCGGGATGGCCATGCCTGTTTGTGTCATTTCGGGATGATCATCGCAGCGCTGACATTGCGCTCGATGCGATGATCAACTCGAATGGCTCCAGACACTGTGCATGCTGTGCAAGAACTGAAGAGAACACCCCAGAACGCAGCGTACAGCAAGCCTGATGTATCATTGGATGGTCAAGTTCAGCCAACCCCAGTTAATGCGCCTACGCTCGGCCGAACATCTCAGCACTTTGCCCCGCAACGTCCACAGTCCGTAATTAAGAAGACAGCGGGAGAGGTGTACGATCGCCACGAGGAGGAGATAAGCATATAAGATTGTTGACTGCCGAGGCCACGAGTATACCGCATGCAGGAACACCTTCAGTTGTTTGCCATAGTTAGGCAGGGTGTGGATGGCGAGTACAGGAAATGATAGTGCGCTCGCCCGATCAAGGGACCAGGAGAGCCCCTGTCTCGCAAATCAAACCCTTGCTGTCGTGTGCGCATCCATGTTCGCTCCGACATCCGTCATTTGTCGAGGACCTGTTTCGAGTTGTGATACCTTGCATTCGCAGCAGTCTAATATTGTCTTTCGAGTCAGCTGTTGTGTACATTTCCAGTCGCACGGACCTGCGCTTGGAAGTGTAAGTACACTGCTTCAGTTCCAAGTGAGGGACAAATGTCAATCTTCAAACCTGAGCATATCCTGATTGAGATGGAAGTCGTCAATCGTGATGCATGATGTGTTGATGGGCCAATGTTGCAATCTAAGCTCTGCACGCGCGTCTAGCGTGGCGCTCGGGAAGTATCGTGGATCTATCCGTTTCCTGCCAGCGGTCGCCCGACACATGGCTACCAGGCAGGCCTCGCAACGCCACAATTGCACACGAGATACGCAAACGTAAGGATTCACTTAAACCTGCGCGTACGTTCATGCTTGTCGCGCGGTCTGGAGAGTCCAGGACACTCGCATTCAATTAGTCTTCGAGTGCGTGCACAGATAACGCCCACAGTATACTCGTATGTGCATTACGATACCGCATCCACATCCAGCTGTCATACGCTATGACGGATATGAGAAACTACATAACCACGAGAACCGCTAACAAATAGCACGGATGCTTTATGGAGGAAGCGTCGAACAGATAGCATGTATCAGAGCCTTCCGATGGAACACGGGTGGCTTGACCTGCTTATGTTAGCGTCGATAGCTACCCGTGTCAGGGAAGTCACGCTTCCGGACGGGTCCCGTTATCGTGCGCAAGGCAGTGCGAGGTCCGAGCGACGACGCCAATGCCCGAAGTGGTCAAGGGCGTGTCCTCTCGGAAGGCGCAGCTGCCCGGAAGAGGTACAAGGGGGCAGGTGCGTACAAAGAGGTCCGGGCACGAGGCTATTGTACGGATATTGCGGGCACACAAGCAGTACCTGTTCCGGGCGTTCCTATCATTCCCATTGGTATGCTACGTTCGATGCTAGTCCGGGCCAGGCGAAGAACGAAAACAAACAGCACGGAGACGCTGATTGTGATTATCACCGCAGAGAACAAGGCAGAGAAGACGTCGCAACTCGCAGTCATTTGTCAAAGCGTTTCAAGGAGACAAGGATAGGGAGTTATACAAATTTTTATTGTATATTCGTTTTGGTACTCCAGCAGATGTATCATACTACGACGTAACGGTATCATGAGCTCATAGCATGGTCGAGCATAATTAAGAATGGTAGAAGTACATATGCGTGCAAACAAATGATGACGATGATGGGAGGGAGAAACTGAGTATGAAAAAATGCAGAGACCAGATAGACTAGAGAGATGCGAGAATGAAGAAAACAATAAGTAGGTCCATGTAGTGCGACTGGAGACCGTGTGATGCGCCAGACAAATACGTGGGCTGGCGAGTCCTTGAGCAAGTGACAATATTAAAAGCCGCTGTGTCCGAGCAGCGAACGCGTATAGATATCGGCAAGGCGCAAAATATAGGGCCAATGATAGCGATTGAGGTCGATGCAAGAGCAGCAATGAGACAATATAGAAAACTCGCGAGAGAGCCCGAGCCCCGAACCCGGATGAGACTACCAGACCGCCGGCGCGGCGAACGCGAACGCCTCGCGACCGATCTTCGACTTTGGGAGCACCTTGAGCGCGGCGTCGGCAGGGCGGACCTTTTCCTCGGACGCGAGCGGGAGCTTCGTGAAGCGATTGCGATCGACGATGATATCGGCGCCATCGGGAGGCGTTGGCGGGGAGGAAGACATCTCCGACATATCTGAGCACATAGACGAGGGCGTGTCGGGCGTGAGGGGTGGCGTGTATGGGAGGTAGGTCTTCTCGTAGGGGGTAGGGATAGGCACAGGAGGTGGCGGGAGAGGGTTCGACGAGACCTCCGAGGAAGGCGATTTGCGCCGCTCTTCGTGGGTGAAAGGGACGAGTGGCGGAGCATGCACGTCTGGCGCTTGGGTCTGCGTCGCTTGTGAGGCGAAGGGCGGGGGTACGCTGTACGTAGGATAGGGTCCTGGACCGGCGAAATCCTTCTTCACCTTTACCTCGAAATCTTTCAACAACGACGGCTCGACGTTCAACTCCCACTCGAGATAACTGCACATCTCGCGCTCCATTTGGTTGATCTCCCGCAAAGCGAACATGCCTTGGCCTACAATGCACCACGACTTGTTCGAGTATGTGTCGTCGCAGATGACCTTCGAGGCAATCATGAATGCTGAAATAAATAATCGGTGCCCAGAAGATCCGCGAGCGGCGGGAAATCGAGATTTTAGCCGTTGAAGGAGGTAGAGAGCAGCGAACGTCACGGTGGGGTGTAGCCGCGTGCGATGGAGGGCGTAAGCAATAAAGTTTGCTAAGGGCGGAGATGGCGCAGATGGGGTCGTTGTCGCAGGAGCATAGTCCGGACAAGTGAACAGATGAGTTACAAACCGCGCACATAGCTTCGCCGTCGTTTCGTGGCCGTAGAATGGGTCTGCAGGGAGAGACGGCTAGATAGCAGTCAGCAATGCCACATCGACACAATTTGCAAGTGTGTTCGTACCTTACTACCGCTAGGGTTTGCTGCAGGGGTGTTTGTCGAGCTCGACACCTGAAAAGCAGGGTTTACACGAAGCGGGACGTTGGACGGGCGGGCGATGCTTGCGCCAGGTCTGAACGGCGACGGATGCGCAGCGATGACAGGACCGTGGACAGCAGCCATAGGGGAATCGGGCGTTTCGGCGAAGCGGGAGGAGATGGGGGCTTAGTATGGGAGAAGACGGGAGTCAGCGCCAATATATAGAATTGAGGGAGGTATATACGAGAAGGGAAGCCCAAAGAAGCAGTTCATGGGTTAGCGTGGAGATATTCTATCTCGGTGCGCACGGCAGACACGCTGCCAGAAGAAGCGGAACTATTCGAATATATCTGCCACGCCTCACCCAATCCCATCACACGGCCACGCGTCTGAGCCACCGGCTGCCATCAGAAAACTTTTGGTTATTTTCTTCCCATATTCCCTTTGCGGGAAGTAGACCCGTATCATCTGTTTCCCCTCCCGGCAAAGGTACCGATCCAAAATACCCGTAAAACTTACCGTGGTAACGAAACCGTCGAAACCTCGCTTTAGCGACGCAGAGGAAGGGGTCCCTGGCTGAACAATCTCAGAACCGTCGCTTCACAGATAGGTGATGTCCGGAAGGAGATGTACGTAGAGAAGCAGCAGCAGAGGGTGCGACGGGTGCCACAAACGGTCGGATTGAGGGTCGAAGAGCTGGGCGCGGGTATATATCCTACGGATGACACTGGGGCCGGTAAGTTTTTGCAGCGATGGTCTGATGTTTCCGATCCGACTACGGGAGCTGGAGGCAGTGGCTGTAAAAGTTGAAGTTGAAAGCCACTGCCACAGCTCGGGCGGAGACAACACCAGCCCGCTTATGTCAGCAGAGCCGGCATTCCGGCACCGATTTCCCGGAAGGTCCAGCCGAGCCCATCGGCCGAACCGACGCACCTGCCCAGCGCCACCCGACCGCCAGTCAAGCCACATCGCCTCTGCTGCCACACTCGACGAGCTTCACCGATGTCAACTGTGATGTTGCGTGTTCCTCGGTGTGTCTCTCGGCGACGTTGCAGTCAGTTGCGCCTGTGCTACATGCCACCAACAGCACTTTTCGGGAAAAGCTAAACATAGTAATCGTCTCGCCCGGACTGATCGCTCCGTTTCGTCCATTCATGCGCTGGACACTTCACATCGTTCTGTTACATCCGCTATGTACGCTCCTATTCCTCATCTTGGTCGCCTCGGGCCCTCGCCCTGTTCATCCGATAGTTAACGACGGCTTTAAACGCCTCGGTAGAACTAGCAGATCGATCTATTCACTTGTCTTTGGAACTCGTATGGCATCCATTCAGGTGATGTCCCATTCGAGGTCGCGTTTATCGTATATCTGCCGCACACTTCACATTCGAAGCTGCCCTGCAATCTAGTCCTATTCCTTCTTTGCAATCCGGATCTTCGTTGGCATCCCCTCGGGTCTCCTTACTATGTCTGTCCGCCTACCTTCTCATCTACAGCTTGGAATACACTCTACTCTACACTCTAGTCAGGGCCTCTGAGTTGTCGCCGCACGCTACTGGGCCAAGTCCCACCCAAAATCCGTCTCAGGATCCACTGCTTCGCATTCTCCACAGGATCACACGCACGGATCTGCCCCCGGTGTTTCTTCCTACATTCACAGACCCAGGCGTGTATCGAGCATGCAGCAAGTCCCGCACCTACGTTTTCATGCAACGACAAAGCGGTGTGGTATTTTCGTTTCGTCATAAAACGCTTTTCTTCTCCAGGCACGGCACAGTGATCGCGGGCAGCCAAGTCACGGACCTGCGTGGCACGTACAATGACATGAATAATGAAGTTTTTGCGTTTTCACGTTCCTCTGTGCATTGTACTGGCCCCCCTGACTTGCCTTTCGTTTTCTCGGCCAGTGTCATACAGCCGTATGGATCAGACGTGCCCCTCGACGATTGCTCGCCGGCCCATGGTTCCTCCCGTCTGTGCATGGACCTGCAAAGTCCTCTCCTGGGCTCCATAACTCGATTTCCTTGTCAGTTCCGTATACGCCGGTCCGAGTCACATGCCCGCGGACTAAATATACACCTCCCCCTCGCAGCGCACCGTTCTCCATTTACCTCCATTGTGCAGGCGTTCGTTCATTTGCAGAGGCGTATCCGTGATGCGTGTCAGGTTCATAGCGAAAACTGCGATGGAAGATGGAAACTTCGACAGTGCTTTCGACCGGGCTATCCTTGCCATCTATGAAGAGTCGATATTCTTTTTCATTATCAGCGGCGCCGAGACTCTTCACCACCGCGTCTCTCCGGTATGCGAAACTTGCGATCAGTTCTGTCGTTCGAGTTAGAGTTGCTGTTGCCTGATGTTCGATGTTCCTTGTTGACGGTCCCGGGATCTACAGGTGCTGCGCGCCGGAAACATAGAACCATAGGCTCCACACCTAGGCCCTCGTCCCAAGTTATGTGGTTAACTCATCCGCAGATAGGCCATCATCGAACTCAAACCTTACCCGTCCTCGCTGTACCGGCATTTTACCGGACGCAGCTATGTTTAGTGTGGCTGGCGTCCGGACGCAATATTCGATGGGCAATTCCAATTCGCAGCAAATCTTAAGCTTGGTGACTGGGGTTATAGGGTATGTACAGCGCGACTGACATACCGGGGTTGCACCGCGTGCCGAGCGTTCAGTAAGTATGGTGCAGCCACATCTCCGCTAACGCCAATACCGAGGCAGGGCACCCTCAGGATGACGATTATGGTAGACAAGAAAATCTGATGCATCCACTGGTTTCTGCCTTGCTCCGTAAGTCCGGCCCATCACGAATCGCAGAACGCAGCTTCCCGAGATTGCTCCCATTAGGTATAACTCGGGTGTTAAAGCTTATACTATTAGCACTCGCTGCTTGTAATACAATACTGCCAGTGCCAATCCCCCTTTGTTGGGTGCATTGAGGGCGAGTGAGATGCGCACTGCTTCCAGGGCGCGTGCTCTGTTCTTCTGAGAATGATGCGACGGGATTCAGGAAGCAGGAAGTCGCGACGGCTGCGAGATGACGCCACACCAAGGAACATTTGCTGTGTTGGTAGAAATATTGAAATATTGCTGTACAGCGATGTGCTGGATATGGCAAAAGCTCAGTCCACTCCCTCGGAGAGTTGGATAGAAGCTTCACGTCTATGTAGGAACGATATACCCATACCTTTCCCCGAGCCATGGGATCGCCGAAATTCTAACCGAGAATTAGTTCCAGATGTGCGTATTAACATATGCATCTCAGGACGGAATCATAAGCTTACAGCTATATTGAGAACAAGCTATCTTGCGAGGGCGTTATACTACATCGCAGCAGTGGTGCTAGTGCCAAGCCACCATCAATTATGCGTGCCACTCATCCACCAGGTTTAGTCACAGAGCAGTGGAGTAGGACCCACCAAGGTCATCTCGGGCTAGCGCTTCCCGTCGTTTCCCGGGGATGTCCTTGCTCGAGGGTGCTGGCTTCAGAAGCACTTGTAGCCCAGATGTGCGACCTCTCTTCGACGACGACGATGCAATGGGAATGCAACTCACCTGCGGGCGGGACTGCAGCCTAAAACCTTACATGGGTGTAGGCGCCAACGATCGCGAGCGTCAATTTAGCTTTTAGCGCGCGTCTATGTGCGGCGCTAAGCGCATGCATCTGTCAGATCCTGTCTTGTTGAATGCGAGTTGATATATAGTGAATTGTGATCTATAGCCCCGATTACTGCCACTTCCAAGCGTCACCAGAGTTCAAATCGCCAATGGACGTAAATTGCTGCACTTGTTCCTTGCGAGCGTTTACGCATCATGATTCGTGTCGACTAAGGACCCGCCCGCTATCCCACTTACCGCTTCGATCTGGGGATATCTGGATGCGTCGGGCAAGCGTTGGTTCATCAGGTGAGCCGCCGGTTCAAGGATAGGATCAAGGTGGCGGTGTACCCGCCTCAACAGAGCTTTCCTTTCTCATATTTCTCTGCCAAACTCACAGCGCATGTCTGTTGTCTGTCTCCGGGCGCAACGTATGTTATGGGCCCGTGTATCTTACGCGAAAGCAGATGGTGCGCTATGTCCCTTTGCTCTTCTCTGTCACAGCTCATTTAAAATACACGCTTTCTGTCAATGTCAAGCTGCGCAGCAAATGACTATAATTAACAATTTCCGTGTTGACCATGGACTCGCACAGCCGCTGTGTGGTCACTGGTGAACGGCAACGGTCATTACTGATGCGCCTGCTGACTGTAGTTGGGGTTGCCTCGAGCCATGCTATTGTTGGGACTGCATCACCAACAGATGGTTGGTTGGGTTTGCAGTCGTACCACCTTCTCTTTTACCCTCGATAACCGAGACCGCCATCGTGCTTACTAAGCCGTTCTGGCGAATTCTGATTTCTGCGGACATGGGTGACTAACGGACGCTTGTTCCGCAGACAAACTTTGTTCCGGCTGGACCATCCCCGACTTTGCAGAGCCATGGTCCTTGATGCATTGGAGTGTGGAGTAATTAAATGCGGTGATCTATTCAATGGGTGTCTGAAGTCTTCTCTCGCGACAAACCGGAGCCCTCACTTTCGACGCGTTTCTAGGGTTTTGACCTTGTCTGTCTCGTTCCGTGGTCAATGTCATGCTTTCTCGTTTTTTCTCTCGTGGCTAGGATGGGAAGCATGACGCGTACGCTTTTCTAGGACCTGTTCCAATGTCAAGTCGTTCATCATAAAAGATCGTATGTTTACATTCCCATGCAGAGGCTTGACTGACGTAGCTTCTATAGTTCGCACAAAATCACGCTTCGGAGTGACGATATCACCATGATCCACCCGTCATTCATGTTATCAGGCAGCACTATTACTTCTTCAGGATCCGCTGTCGCCATTGAAGCTGCGCAATTCTGCTTCACCAGCTCCTCAGGACACACTGACTGCTGGTATGGTACGTTAAGACGTGTCTCTCTGGGCGATTGTGCCACGAGATGCTTTGCATCTATTTTCATCAAGTGCTTTGTCATATCGGTGGCTACCTTGTTCCCACTTTATCCCGGACTCCTTGTTCGCCTCGGATCCACGTTCTTCGTTCTACTGATAGTGCCCTCGCCGTTGATCTCGAGGTCTATGGATATCTCCGACGTCAGGTGACGCTATCGATTGTCGATAGGTCCTGCAGACACGGCGCTCAGCACCAGAATTTGCTGGTATTGGACTTATTTGGCAGATGAAACCTCTCCTTTCTTGCGTAACAGCTATTCAAAATGACGTCCAGGATTTGCGGGCTGGTCTCTGGCTGGTATCCGGCTCGTTCACATTTATTCAGACTACGTCAATACATAGGTGATTTTGGCCCGGCTGACTGTCACCGCCTTTGCCCTCGCTTGACGTCGGCCTCGCGACTCTATTGATGAGAGTCACTGCACTTTGCGAGGTGTCCCTCTCCAAGATTTGCATCCGCTATGGCCGGTACCGAGATTCGATCCAGAGAAAGCTCAAGGCACACCGGCCCCGCTAGTGTCCTTCCGATGTTCCAGACGTCCCGCCACAATTAGCTCTGCTAACCGCCGGTGCCGCCACAGTGTTCTTGCTTATGTAATAACGTGGGATCAAGACGTGCTATCTTGCGAACGTTCAAGGAAGAGCGGGATCTCGAGGAAGCTCGATATGTGCCACTGGACGCACGAGAAAGTGTGGTGCTCGTGTACCTGTTCTCGCCCAGGAAGTGCATCTTGTCGGAGGACCTGGAGCTGGGAGGTTATTCAATGGGAAATTGCCATAAAGGTGGACGCCTCCTCGGAAATTACAGACGATCTTATCCTCGGACGATCCCCAGACTTTCTCATCTCGTGCTTCGTTCAGCAGGATCTGCCTCGCTGATTTGACGCCGATACCTTGATGATACTGCTGGGACCTCGTGCGAAAATCCTTCACAACGAGCGGCTAGCCACTTAAGCGTGTGGTCTGCCTTTATGTACTAGCTATTAGTCTCGTGCAGTGGATCTCCATTTCGCTTCTGTGGCGTCTTAGCAGCAAATCGCTCCTCCTTAATAGGCCGCTCCAGACTCGGAAGGTCTATTCACGACACGGAGGTTTCCGTTAGTGCGGTCGCGATAGACTCGAATCACTTTGTCCGAAGGCACCCTCCTCGAGGTAGCTCCCTTTTAACGGGATTCTCAGTGGGCTTTTGTTTGCGAGAAGGCGATACACGTTGTCTGTGCTCTGATATGCTCGTCGATTATCGACATACGAAATTACAGGCAAGCGTGAAGGTCGTCCTGTGTTTAGAGGGCAGATGTCGCTCATTTGGAGTATACGTGACTACGACTTCACTGATCGCTGTCCACCATTCGAGACTGCGCGTACTGGGGCGGGGGGTATCTTGCTCCATGACTTTGTGCACTGCTCGGTTTCGTACCCGGACCACATCTTCTATTCGTGACCATTCCTTGCCTAAGTGACGACCTCCGCGCTTACCCAATCGTCCCATCAGTTATCGTGTGCTGGATTTTACTGGCTGGTCGAGCACTTCAACTCGACTCCATTGCCTGCCTACGAGTTGTGTGTTCGAAGTTTTCTGGAGGCGGAGCTCGTCCCTACGACCAGCGCCAGAAACATCGGATACGTCGAAAATGGTCCACCTGCTTCAAAATTCAAACTTTCCTCGGCCGACACCGTCGTAATCTGCGCTGTTCGTAATACTCGTTTTGCTTGTTACTATCTACGAAAGCAAGCATGAAGGTTGTCCTGTTCTTTGAGCATGTCTCAGTCATCAGGTAATCGCGGTGCTAGAGGGCAGGTGTCTCTCATTTGGACGGAAAGCCGGAGTATAGGTGACGACGACTTCATTCACTGATTGACTGATCGCTGTCCAATCTTGTTCTGCCATTTGAGACTGCACTACTCTGGGGCTATCTTGTTCCTGGTTTCAGATTTGCTAATCGACCGTGGTCCCTGGCTTTGGATACTGCTCATCTATGGCTCGATTTCAGCTCCGGAGCACATCTTCATCCCTGACAGAAACGTGACCATTTTTGCATCAATGACCTCCGCGCTTACCAAATACCAGACCAGTCGAATGCCATCATTCCGTCATTGTGTGCTGGACTTCACTGGCTGGCCGAACACTTCAACTCGTGTCATGGACCCTGCATCACGACACCGTTGTTAGAGAACTGCCTCCCCACGAGTTGAGTCAAGGAACGTCGCATTGGCAGGTTTCGAAGTTTCCTGGAAGCGGAGCGACCTGTACGTGAGAGTCTGATTTCATCCTTACGGCCAGCGCTGACGCGTGATATCTATGTCACGTCATAGTAGTTTGTAAACACCGGACGTGTTGACCAGGGCGCGTTGACGGTTAACCTGTTGTCGGATGGCTTCAATTCTCCGATATCTCCACGACCGACGCAAGAGGAATTGAGTGTAGTAAGTACTGTGAACATCTCGCAGTGTAGCATCATATCTGCGCGGTCCGTGGATACACGTTCTGCTTGTTACGATCTTAGCCACACATTGGAGAGGATAGGGTCACTCCTGGACTTCGCTTTGAACGTCGAAACGTCTTTCGGCTGAAGGCTTTAGGTGGATGACAGAGTCAAGTCCTGTCGTCACGAACGGCCATGTTCGCTAGCTCGGGACTCGACTGACTTTTCATTGATTAGCCTGCGCGCATCCCGAACGCTGCCCGGTGTATATCATACATCTCCTCCGAATGATACGGATGATTAGATTATTGGTGAGCTTGGACAGTCGGAAGCTTTGGCGTATTGGTCGAAGTGATGGTGGGCGAAAACAGTATAGTCGGTATCCCGCGTGTACTGCATTTCTATCGCGGCCTCTCACGTTACTTGGTGCAGGCATCCGCGAAGAAGGACACGTACGTTTCGAAGGACGGGGACAAAGCCGTAGTCAGTCATGGTTTGAGCCCGTAGACGCTCATCAATCATCGCCCGACGTCTATCAGGTAGATCTAGTATTGTATGTTAAACTTCTGGACAGGACCGCGGTGTAACACGCAGCCGTTGAATCGTTGGTGGTGGATTGCACCAGTAATCCCGAAGTGAGTGGCGGAGACCTTCATAACCGTCACGCTTATGACTGACTTCAGTATATAGTTCCTGGAACTGCGAGCGCCCACAGCTGATCAACGCCCAGGTACACGCTCAGCATCAGAAATTGCTGGTCTGGGACTTATTTGGCAGATGGAAACTCTCCTTTCTTGAACTATCCGAACCAATGTCCAGGATTTGCGGGCTAGTATCTGGCTCGTTCACACTTATTAAGGGTACGTCCTGATTGTCATCGCCTTTGCCCTCTTCTAGGACCTTGGTCGTCGGGCTCGCGACTATATTGATGAGAGTCACTGCACTTCGTGAGGTGTCCCAGATCTGCATCCGTTGTGACCAGTACCAAGATTTTATCCAGGGCAAATGGAGAAGCTCAAGCCGGCCCCGCTCGGGCTTGATGACTAGAAGCTAGCGTCTTTCCGATGCATCAGACGTCCCGCCACAATTAGCTCTGCTAACACGCCGGTGCCGCCACAGAGTTCTTGTAATAACGTGGGATCAAGAGTTGGAGTTGGGAGTATCAATACTTGCGAACGAACGTTTAAGGAAGAGCGGGATCTCAAGGAAGCTCGATATGCCACTGGACGCATGAGAAACTGTGGTGCTCGTGCACCGTGTTCTCGCCCATGAATTACATCTTGCCAGAGGACCTAGAGGTTATTCAATGGGAAATTGCCATAAAGGTGGACGCCTCCTTGGAAATCACAGACGATCTTATCCTCGGACGATCCCCAGACTTTTTTCGTCTCATGCATTGTCCAGTTGTATCTGCCTTGCTGATCTGACGCCGATGCCTTGATGATACTGCTGGGACCTCGTGTGAAAATCCTTCACGACGAACGCTAGCCAAGCATGCATATCGTGTGGTCTGCCTTTATGTGCCAGCTAGTGGATCTCCATTTCGCACTCTTCGTGTTCTGTGGCGTCTTAGCAACAAATTGCTCCTCCTTAATAGGCCGCTCCAGACTTGGAAGGTCTATTCACGACACGGAGGTTTCCGTTAATGCGGTCGAATCGAAGGCACCCTCCTCGAGTTAGCTCCCTTTCCCTTTCAACGGGATTCTTAGTGGGCTTTTGTTTTGTTTTCAAGAAGGCGATCTGAACGGAGTCCACGTTGTTCGTGCCATGATATGCTCGTCGATTATCGGCATACAAAATTACAGGCAAGCATGAAGGACGTCCTGATGTCTCAATCGTCGGGTAATCGCGGTGCTAGAGCGCAGATGTCGCTCATTTGGACGGAAAGCCGCAGGTCTAGGTGACCACGACCTCATTCACTGATTCACTGATCATTGTCCAATCTTGTTCTGTCATTCGAGACTGCGCATACTGGGGCTATCTTGCTCCTTACTAATCGACCTTGGCTTTGTGTACTCAGGCTACTCATCTATGGCTCGTTTTCATCCCGGGAGCACATCTTTCATCCATGACCATTCTTTGCCTAAGTGACCCCTCCGCGCTTGCCAAATACCAGACCGTCATTCCGCCTGTCATTGTATGCTGGACTTTCCTGGCTCGCCGAACACTTCAACTCAACCTGCATCGCGACTCCGTTGCCTGCCCACGAATTGAGTCTGGGAACGTCGCGTTGGCAGGGTTTGGAGGGGCTCGCCAGTTTCTCGGAAGCGGAGTGACATGTACTGATTATATATACGTGAGTGTCTGATCTCGTCCCTACGGCCAGCGCTGACGTCGTTCTATGTCACGTCAGAACACCGGATATGTTGACCAGAGCGCGGTAACGGTCAACCTGCTGTAGTTTTCCGACAACAATTCAGACTCTCTTCGGCCGACGCAAGTCTGGTAAGCGCTCAGTATCGGCGTCATATCTGCACGATCCTTGAAATCAGAACTGATACACGTTCTGCCTGGTACCATCAACACCATACATCAGAGGTAAAAGTTCACTCCTGGACTTCGCTTTGAAGCACGTCCAGTCCTTCGGCCGAAGGAACAGGTGGGTGACAGAGTCGAGACGGGACTCAACTAACTTTTCACTGATTAGCCTGCGCGCCCAGAGTCTCGTTTGACGGTCGGCGAGCATCCCGAACGCTCCCTGATGTAGACATCTCTTCCGAATGATACGGATAATTATGTTATTGGTGAGCTTGCACATTTTGGCGGATTGATTGAACCGATGGTGGGCGAAAAGAGTTTAGTCTCAAGGCTGCCTGCATGCAGCCCGTGTGTACTGCATTACTATCGCGGCCTCTCTCAGGCGTCAATTGATAATCCGCGAAGAAGCACGAAAGGATCACACGTACGTTTGAAGAACGGGGACGAAGCTGCAGTGAGTCATAACCTGAGCCCGTGATCGCTTGATAGACGCTCATTGCTCATTTGCGCTAGAGGAGCGCCCGATGTGATCGCGAGGTCATTCCTCGGATTATCAGATAGATCTAGTATTGTATTTTGATACAATAGCTAGGGGACGTTGGACTTCTGGACAGGGCCGCTGCATATTTACTCTTGGAGTCGCCAACACGCAGTCATTGAGTCATGTGGTGAATGGGCATTTCACGCTCACTAGTAGCACCGAAGTAAGTGGCGGAGACCTTCATATCAGCCACGACCGAGACGGCCTCTGACTGACTTCGGTATTAGTTCCTGGAACTACGAGCGCCCACAACTGATCGTTTAACGCCCAGGTATCAACTACCTCATCATATTTAACCTTCTAAGGCAGTCTCTATCTTATATGCAGCAAGCGGAGCTTTGGACTAAGGTTTCAGGTCAGGGTCCTTCTGATAAGTGAGCAGATCTGACGTTCGTTAGTTACCATGGGACGTATCTGTCTTTGACCACACTGTTCTTCCAGGCTTTTCAGCGAATACCAATTTACGTGTTACCTCGCGGACTGGAGTACTGTCTCCGAACCGATTGTAGCCAACCGAAACGAAGTAGGATTTTTCCTGCGCCCAAACACTGGGAAAAGGCGCGAAGGCATTGCATGATGAGTGGACCTGTTATACCAACTTGTTTGGGTGCTTTCTCAGTAGGTCCACGAATTGCTCACAGTTATGATACAATAGCAAAACCATCGATGGGTCGGTTGGAGACATTGATTACTTCCAGCCATTGCCCGCCAGAAGACCCTTACTGAATATCCATATCCGTTTACTGTATCTCTGGTATGACGAATATGATATTCTACAAACTATCATGTCAAACTACGCGACTGACGATAATAGTAATCAAGTCTCAATGATGAGCGTGGTTGGACCGAGCTTTGTCGCAAGGATTTAAATGGGTTTAGCGGTACCAGTGTTTATATGTAGCAAGGAACATTGTCTCATTGGTTTACCAAAGGACTCCTGAATTTGCCGGGAAATGCACCAAATTCTCCTTGCTACGTCCACAGACATGTACCGGAGAAATACTGGAGTAGAAACACGCAGCGACGTTTTGTTCACTCCTGCAGTAACACAAGGATGAGAGAACCTCCTAAGGGAACGTTGACTTCATACGGCTAGCCCAGCAGCTGTGTCTCCTCCCAAACGCTCAGGTGTGAGTTGATTTCCACACCTTTATCTTAAGTGACTCTATTATACCTACGAGACCCTATCGCAACCACATATCTCATATAGCAAGCTCTGCCGAGCTAGCAATGCCCGACTTGCCGCCAACTGCCTCTTGTACGGAATCTACGCGCCATCCAGACCCTGGAGCGAACATCATTTGCGTACTGAGTAGCACTGGTGACCGCGGCTTGTACTCAGTTGTCTTGCATAAGGCCACCAAGACCGTTACGACAGTCGGTACCATGCCCTATTTCTGTTTAATTTGACGCCTGTGGCAATCGAACTGATGCACTCACAACCACGTAATAGAGCATTATTGTGGCTGTATTCTGCCAAACAGTTAGCTCCAGAATCAGAATGTTACATGAACAGGCTCACGGAAAAGACGCTATTGGGTGGTGATGGGATAAGGGCCGATATCATTACTACAATTATTGCACTCGCGTAGATGACGCCGGATTCCAGGCTGAAGAACAAGAAAATAAACTTATCAGAGGAGCGAATATGAGGTTCGACTGACTTACACGATATGCACAAGTAAGGTGTATCGCCCTGAACCGCCGGAAAACTTCTGGGTGGATCGGGACACGTACCATATTCTCCCCGCTGTTTATATGGAGATTCATGTCAGTGTTTCCAGGTTTGAAGTGAAGAGCAATCATCACCGATAGCTACGGTCATGCTAAGATTAACGAGGAGGGTCGCCATATAGTACACCTTGTTTAGACGATTTGCAATGGCATCCTGCTGATAATATTCGGCGGGTAATAGCTCCGGCCAAACACGTCGGATGGCCAGCGCTTGAACATGGTGTTCCATAATGAGTACAGCCGCGCCTAAAGCTGTCGAAGAAACTTTCAAACCAACATTGATGTAGTGGCACTTGACATGCTTACCGACTTCCACCGTCAACAAGACAAGAGATAATGCTGCGACCGCACGCCTATAGTTCCACAAGACAGCACAGCGCCAAACCTACAACCATAATTACAACTGCGAAAGCCGAAAAGTACGCCACATACGAACCAACAATGCGTCAGCAAGACCGCTGCAGCTTCTTCAGTAACAGAAGGTTAGACTGGACATAGATGATACGCGCGCACATATTTACACCAAAGATCCCGTTGTGCACCTGGCGCAACACAGATTCCGCATTTCGCTGGGAAACGCCTGCTGCAGTGTTCCCATAGTACTCCGCATGCATGTAAAATGTCCGGGTACTGTAGACATCGATGACGAAGTTTGCGCCCGTGCTCAAGAACAAGAAAATGATCAAAGCGGTCAACGCTGCATGTAGGCGAGAGCCGTGCGCCTTTCTTCCAACATGGTAGATAGCACCTCCGAAAATGACGAGGTACACGCCTGTCGTGGTGGTGAGCGTCCTTCAACGGACGTGGTCGACGAAACACGACGAGGGCTTACCATAGAGTGCTGCCTCGAGCTGTAATATAAAAGTCATACATAACAATTCTAGGAGGACAAGCGAGATGCTCACGTATACAAGAGTCATGTATTGCTCATTATTCATGACTAGCGTTTTCTTGCGGCGGTTGCAGTGACACCAGGGACACCAGCCTGGCTGAACAGATAAGCTAGACTTCGTTCTTCTGTTGCTTGTAAATATGACTGGCCGAGAATACATATCATTTCGAACCAGTGCTACATCAACCTAGCTCTTGGAGAACGCCACTGAAGATACTGATGAGCGTGAGTGAAATCTTTCCATAGTAGAGCCATAGCGCCACTCACTCTCTATAGCCGGGCTTTCCCGAAATAGCATGGGCATATCCTGCAAATGTATCACTAGGGGTTTCAGGATTAGGGTCCTGCTGATCATGAGCATCTACTCAAAGGAGTCTTACCGGTGTATCTGGGACCTTCAGCCATGATGGAACATCGCCACTGCCCGTTGCTAGGCTCCGAAATAAAAGTGTCCCGTACGGGAAGGAAGCAAAATGAAGTTCGATTTAAAGACCAGCCATCAAAATTCCCCTTTCGTTGTGGATTACGTCTCTAGTCGCAAGGACAAGTTGTCTGAGATTAAAACAAAAAATGGCAAGAAATGGAGCAGAAGGTCGCACCACTCGGTATAGATAACAAGGACACACCATGTACGAGTATGAGTGACGATCAGCGTAATCATGAACATCGCGATGATTCTGTAAATCGTGGTTGGCCGCACTTGCCAACTGGACCTGGTTGAATGTTCAAACGTTCACATTACACATATCAATCGCTAGCGTGCATACCCAAGTGCAAACATTGAACTTAAAGAAACGAGTAGGATCAACAGCCCGAATACTTACGAAGGAACGAGTGCAAGGACCTTCACATGCCACCACGGTGTCACGTTCGTAGTCCCGAGAAAACCTCATTATCCAAGTATTAAGGAGACATGTCTATAACAGTCCATCCCATCTGAATACGATACTTTCGCAGTAGGAGGTATAATCGATAAGTAGCATCATGATTTGTGCGTCCCATAACGCGCCTTCCTCCCAATGTCGAAAGGGATGTATTTATACTTGATCATATGCCTGCCAAAGTGATTAGTGGATGGGAACAAAAGGGCAAGGGGAGGGGGGAAAGGTAGTATAGCATATAAGATTAGGACTTACTGGATCTGTCTCCTCATAGTCAAGAAGAACAGCACACAGAAGTACATGACCAAAATTGGCCAGTACACCGGTACATCGAACACCTCCGACACGGTACAGAACAGCGCAATTAACGTTGCTCTGGTGGCGCTCAACCTTCTCAGCACCCGTCAGAAAGCGAAATTGCAGCACAGAATATGGTGTCTCACCAAAACTGCCACTCCGGCAGTCTGCGCACGAACGGTCTAAACTCATCATCTCGCGTACTTGGCAGGGAACTCCGCCCCTCATCGCCTCCTTCCTCGATCTCGTCTGCCATCAGGTCATCTTGCAGGGATGGGTCGAACTTAGGTTGGAGGAACGCAAGGAGGAGGTTTAGAAGGTATATTGCGTGTGCATCTTTCGCGGTCCGTCAGGACACGCAGTCAAGAATTTCAAGACATATTCTGCTACTCACAGCAAACTAAAGCAGAGGAAACGTGTCAAAATCTTTGCGACCAGGCGCAGCACTGGATGGAACGTACCAATGTACCACTACCAGCGCACCAATTCCGCTCACGTCAGAACACAGACCAGCCCAAACTGAAGCTGGAACTTACTCCTTCCGATAACACAATTCTCAGTAAGAATATCCCCAGCAATCCTGCCGTCCCTAACCACCTATACATCCCAAACGGGGTAATTCGGTCAAGTGTCTGCTGGTACTGTCTCCTAAGCCGAGCAATGTGCTGCATGACGG
The DNA here is from genome assembly GCA_001632425.1 of Neolentinus lepideus HHB14362 ss-1. NCBI lineage: Eukaryota > Fungi > Basidiomycota > Agaricomycetes > Gloeophyllales > Gloeophyllaceae > Neolentinus > Neolentinus lepideus. The sequence goes on along the minus strand of KV425584.1, from coordinate 14,803 downwards.
GTTCGAGGGGTCCGCTTGATGGCTGTTCGCTTTCCATCATCTTGTCGTTGCTAAGAAGAGAATGTACAACAAGAGGTCGTAGTAGAAGGCGGCGTGGACGTGAACAAGAACCGTGAGTCCTGGCCACGTCCCCACATTCTAGCGCCACTTCTGGACGCGCCGTCTGGTCCTTCCTGCGATGACCTACACGTCGTGCAGCACACTTTGCTAGACTTTCATGAGCTCTGCAGACTCAAGCGACATGTAACTGCATAACGTTTTCACGAATGAACACTTCTTCGACACCCCTGGGCGGGAGGAGTTCTGCAAGGCGTAGGCTCTCGGAATTTAGCCGACGGAAATCCGGCATTTCGCAATTCAGATTAATATTTCTCGTATCTTCAAGGTCCTCCTGTCGTACAATGTCTGCGTACGGTGTAATTTCAGCGCCCCGACAATCCAGTATCCCACTGTCGCCGACAATATGGGCTGTGGAAGCCAAGGATTCGGTCATGGCAGAGTATTTGACAATCCACCACCTTAATCTATCCCTTGCACAAACATTAGATGGTCTACTCGACTACCTATACCACATATTTGCAGAGGAAATTGATGCGGGTCTTACATATCCGCAAGAAGTCTTGACTGGCGAGGTGTATACCCGGGAAGCGTTCGACGCGTACTTCTTTGCTGGGGACGTATTCGTGGCGATATCAGGGGCTGAATCAGGGTCACAATCAGACGGTAGCGAAATTTTGCACAGGATCGATGAGGCTCGTCGTGGAAGGGAGTGGAGGAATTGTATTGCCGGGTATTACTATGTGAGTGAATCACTGGGCATATATTGGTCAGTGAGATTACGGTGATTTGTAGGTGAAGCCGAACTATCCAGGTCGATCGTCTCATGTGAATAAATTCTGCGCTCTCCATTAGTTGCCTCCAACTAACAGGTCTCCTAGATTTGCAACGGAGGCTTTGTCATCCCACCAGCCCAGCGGGGCAAGCGCTATGGTACTGTCCTGGGAAAATCATACGTACACTACGCTCCGAAACTTGGCTACCAGGCGAGCGTGTTCAATCTCGTCTACGTAAACAACATTGCGTCCGTTAGGTGAGCACTGTCCTACACCTCGACTACAACGAGTGGCTGATGCGGGACTAGGATATGGGAAGCCTTGGGCTTCGAAAAGGCGGGGCGCATACCATGTGCGGGGAGACTGAAGAGAAAGGACGGGAAGGGCGAGGAGTATGTCGATGCTTGGGTGTTTTACAAGAGCTTTTTGCAGTGAGGACGATCGATCTGTGCACACGAATATTCGACCTTCGAGACAGCTATGGAGTCACTCGCATCCCACACCGCTGCCATGTTTTGAGAAACTGATTACTATCCAAGCTGTCTCCGACTTAGGATGGGCGCTGATGGAAGCGGTGCAAGGGCATCTTCGTGACTCGATCAGTTTGAGTTGCAAGAGCACACAAGGGCCCTTGAATTTCGCATCTGGCGTTTGTGTTGGTCGTCACCCAGAGGTATGCGTCTATCAGCTGTTTCGACTATCGCGTTTGTTATCCGATGCCTGTAGTATTTTCGGTGCAATCATGAGTAACAGGCCGTTGCGGACCGTCAAGGCTGCGCTTTGTCCGTCACTAGTCTTATCTCTGGCCTGGTGCCAACGGGCACCTAGAATTGACAGGACACTGTACCGTGTTGGCCTTAAGAAACAACTGTAGCCGATTGTCATCCCTCGGACACGGTGCGCTGCCGTTCAGTAACGATGTATTCCGAAACACTGATACATACTGGATTTTCAATATCGATGTAATACTGCGATCAGCGGCGACAATCCTTCATGATGTACGATCCTTGAGGCTGCGCTTTGCTCATTACTAAACACCTTTCTATCCTCGTGTGAACGGGCACCTAAACTCTTATGTCTGGCGAATCGACAGTGTAACCCGCCGCGTCCCTAATTCTTGGGAGCGACAGTTGACTACACTTTCCATCCCCAAAATTCTACCCGTGCCGGCTGCTAATATGTACGTCCTGCTCATCTAAATTTCCATTGAGGTTCGGATCCGAGTCCTCGCGGGTGGAACAGCTGTGCTTGATGAACAGGTTGCTCCTCATCGCTGCACTGAGGCGTGGGTCCCAGGGGAATCGTCTTTTGACAGTAAGCACGATCCATACACCTCTGACAGAAACACTATGGTTGATGCGCTCTGCACGCATGTAAGAAGCTCCGGGAGCTTCCTATGTATACCTCGTTTCATGCACGGCCGGTTGTCCGGCGCTCGTCGAATGCCCTCATATTGAGAGTCGCGCCGCTGATATGCGATGATGGGCATCCAAGAACACTCGATAAATCCTGGACGTGCATACGCGTATTTAAACGCTCCCAAATGTACCGATTAAATGTGTATCCTTTGTTCGCTCGGATTTCTAGATTGGCGGTGCCAAGTACTTGTGTAGGGTTTGTCTCTTGTTCTGCCATGGGTGCACTTGATTACACAGAAGACGCGTGGACAATCGAGTGCCCCCAGATTGGAGTGATCAGTGATATCATAAGGTTATTGTATAATCATTCCACGGTCAAATGTACCGTGCTGATGCAGTCCTGTAACTCAATTGGGTTGAGGAGGTGATTTGTACCGAGGGAAGAGTTCTCATCCTTCAGCTGTAGACTTATAAATGACGTCTTCTCCTTAATTAGGTTGCTGGTACAGTGAAGCGTCAGACGATGTCGAAGGCACAGTTGAATAAATGCAATGTCCTCAATACGTCCATCCAGTGCCCTGATGCACATCCCTGCTCGGCGAATCTTCCATCAGAGATGTGATCTACGACAACAGCGTTACTGTGATGTCTGATCGTAGCAGTCGTGCTATACACAGGACGGCACTGGTGTTGGTTCTAATGGACCACCTGAGCACCTATCAGTTGTGGATTGCCTGATGTTTCTAATCTGAAATGCAGCAATAGCTATTTTTCACACCGACTGGCACTACGCACCATAGGCCGACGTGCCCCGGGGCTGCACAGAGTACCTACCGCCGTTCATCTCCTCTAAAGGATCTCGAGCTCCTGATGAGCCGTTTTATCACTAGATCCGTGTAGCCAATGATTCGCACAAGGGCCACGAGTTTGTCAGTGGGTGTCCTATCTCATGCACAGCCGCTTCGGAATGTTTAGGGTGGATCAATGAGAAGTAATCATCTCGACTTACCATCAGGCAAACACGACATGGAATCAAGGTTATTTTAGACCAATTGATTTTTGAGCGAGTGTACGTATTTAATCCTTCATTGCACAGCTTGTCTCCTCGGCTGTCTGCTCACTTTGCATTGGGACTGGTACCCATTACAGACTTTCATCTTCGGTGCCAACGGCCATGTCTAGCCCTTCACAGTATATGGGTCTTCTATACGTAGGTGTCTCACTAGCACGGATTATCGATGTGACTGTGTAACTGATTCCGACCACAGCTAGAAGCTGGCTTCTACGGTGAGCATAATTACTGCACATCGATGTCCGATCTTCATCAGCCAAATGACTCGCTTCGACACAATAGGGGTGTACCTCGTTACGTTCAGTGTGGCGGTTGTCTACACAGGGCGAAAGGCGCTCCAGTCTCGCTTGCATGCGACGCTGGTTGCCCTGATCACCTTTCTGTTCTTAAGCTCGAGCGTGAATTTTATCATCGACGTCTACAGCACACGAAAACTCCTCATACACGACGTGACGTACGGCAATACCGCTTCAAATCTCGCTCAGCGGAAGTTGCAATCATTTCTGCGCTTATTACGTATCAGTATCTTTGGGCTAAACATGTGAGTCATTTGGCAGAGTGACGAGCCTGGATTCAATTGATCGACAAACTCCTAGTAGTTTGGCAGATGCATTGCTGGTAGGTTCGGGATGATATTCGTGTAACACTTAACTGAGCAGTATTTCAGGTCTGGCGTTGTGCTGTTCTATGGAGCTACAGGCGTGTGGTTGTGGTGACTTCCGTCTTCTTGATAATCATAGAAATAGGTGAGCACCTCAAGTGCCTTTGTTCTGGAGACTCTGGTAAATCTGTGGGGTAGCTCTGGGTCTTGCAGTCATTACTACAGAAGTTCGCGAGCACCAGATAGCGCTTCGAGAAGTCTGGCCGAATCCATTGCCTGCAGAGTATCACCAAGAAAGCATTATTGTGGGGCGGGTGAACAAAGCACACTACATCACGATGCTCTTGTTGAATCTCAGTATGACAATAGGAATCGGTATGTTTTCTCTCCGATGCCTGCTAGAAAATGCTTGACATCTGCGGAGTCAGCCAGCAGAATTTGGCATGTCTCACGAACCATTCATAAGTCTTCTGGGCCATCAGTGAGGTACTCCCGCATTGCCCATATCATGTAAAGTCATCCTATCCCTACAGTATACTGAGACCACCGACCTGATCCTTTTCACAGTCTGGAATCTGGAATCTTGTATGCGATCTTAATGGTTTTGGTCATGATAACGTCTCTTGTTCCGTCCGTCGGCCAGGTCACTCGTGTAGGAACCTTTCTACGTCACCCAAAAAATCTAGACTGATTTTACCATAGAACATCTTCCTACTTGTGCTTTACTATGCAGTGGTACGTGTCTGATGCCACCCTTGATTGCTGTCGCCGCTGAATCAAGATGTTTATAGGGCATGATTCCGACCATTGTGACCGTTTTGGTGACGCTGTCGAAGACGACCGAGTACGTGTCGCAGGTGTCAGATACGCACACCACGCGTGTGGTATTTGCGCCGGGTCCTGAAGAGTTCAGACTCTCTGTTGATACCACAACAGCGGAATCGGACCCAGACGTCAAAGCCAAGGCTGGCATCTAAGAAGCGCGGTTTCTGAATGAACTAATAACATACCGTGAACACTGTACTGACACCCGCACCGGAGGCTGGGCCATCTGTATATCAAGATGTTCGACTTGGATCACAGTGCTGTGGCAATTAAACAATGCAGTCGGCACCGCAGATCGAAGGCATATGCCCTGACTTGACGCGTTGACAGGTCTGACAAACAGCTATGTCATACGAATATTTCGTTGTTTGGTATTTAATGGACCAGTCAGGTAAAATACCTACACCCTCTTTTCTCCTCTCCTCTCCTAGTGTATGCCCACTGTTGTGCTACAAAGTCTTGATCAGGTCGTTCCCCGTAGCTACCGTACACGCAGATTGGAAGCGGTCCGTGAAAGCAGTGCGTTGACGCCGGTGAGGTCTTCTGACCATTGGCGGTAAACGCTGGTCGACTCTTTTTGAAACACAGGGCTGGATCATTGACTTATTTACTGTCTAGGGTCTAGATCCGGGACACTCTAGCGTATATTTCCTCTAGCTCCCGCAGACATGCAGATTTCTATGAAGTAACTATACGGTCTTATAGGGATCTTTCTTGTCAACATTTTGACACACTAATCCAGGAAATTCATGGGAAACTGGTAGAACTACACGCAAAGTTTCGAGACAGGTCAAATATGCACTGAGACTAGGAACTGGGCCACTTTCATCATCATTACAGTGTTCCCGGTCCTAGCTCTAGCTCTCCAAAAATTATATCATTGGAAAGGTAGATATTGAAAGTATTTGTATGGTATCACAAAGAGCGGGGGTGAGACGAGAGAAGAGCAGCAATGGCAATATTGGGTGTCTCACCAAATCGAGACATGTGACACAGGCAAAAAAGTGCCCCAACTTGCTGAACCCGTCAGTCTTCCATTCCTCTCTCAATTCTCTTCAAAATCGGACAGTCAGATGCCATGGGGGTGTGCTCAAGGTACGCACAAGCGGTTTGGTGAACAGTGCAGTCGCTGTCGAGATATAGAGGTGTCCCGCTTCCTAGGGCGTCCCGGATCGTGGACTCCCACGGTAATGTACAGGCAATTATCGACAAATATCCTGAGATTGTTTGGGTCCAGTGGCGGTACCTCTAGGTCACAGCGGGCGAGTGCGAGATCAACTTCTTTTTCCTTTCCATGTTCTTCAACGACTCCGCATCGCAAGCTTCAGTTCAAGTCGATTGACTGTTACTTTCTTGTCAATCAGATATAAATGGGACATGCCCGATAGACACGCGTGACGTTGTTGGCTCGGGGATTCATCCCCACGTCTGTAAAGGCTTTTGTCAGTCCGTGCAGACTGTTTTAGACGCCTTGGCCGCCGTAACGAGTAACGAGGAATAAGAAATGGGTCTGATCTCCGTGGCGAATCGCTACTTCTCCCCTGGACATGGAGGCACACGACAGCTTACTAGCCGGGCTGCGGGGGCCGTTCTATCGCAGCCAGATCTGTGATTTTATATATATTGACCTTTAACTGCCCTTTGCCCGCCGTCCCCCCTCGTCTCTTCTGAACGCCAGAGATGGCTAGGGTTTCCCTCTTTTCGCTTACTTTTGCCACTCTTTTATCGTTTGTAGGTGCGCAGCGTGGTGAGTGTCATTCTTTCTGGCTCGGTCAAGTAGAGAGTTTGACTGGGATTTTATAGAGTCCATTGTATGAGGTCTTGAAGAATCGGATTGATTTGTGGAACAGCGGCGTCGACGGAATGGGATGCTGCCTATGTCAAGGTACACATCAAGTCATGGCGCGACTCATGTTGGTTCTCAATGTCTATAGGCTGAAGCAGCGATTGCAAATCTAAGTCTTTCCGAGAAAGTCATTCTTACTACTGGTGTGTCAGGCAACCCGCTGTATTCCACTCTGTTCATGCCAATACGGACCATAGGCGAGGGTTACTTCTCCAGTCAGTCATCACCATAAATCCCCGATTATGCAAGCATTGAGCAAGAACAGGTTCCTGTACGGGCAACATTGCATCTATTGGCAATATTAGCTTCCCAGGCATATGTTTGCAAGGTCTGTCTTCGACGACCCATTGCTTGACGCAAGCTAAGAGCCATTATAGATAGCGCTCTCGGCGTGAAGAGTACGCAAGGTAACTCGGCCTTTCCTGCGTAAGTGGCTAGCTCCCTATCAAGTCCTGTACTGACGAGATGTCGCACCGACAGCGGAATTACTGTCGCTGCCACGTTAGTCGATCCGAGCGATATTCTACTAGGAGAAACTCTCACGATCTGTGCACAGATGGAACCGCACTCTGATGTACCTGCGCGGCGTTGCAATGGGCGAGGAATTCCGCGGCAAGGGCGTGAACGTCCAGCTCGGGCCGTACATGTATCTCACATACGTTCAGTAACTGAGTTAGAGCATTAGTGTTCACGATGCGTATGTGGCAGGAACTTGATGCGACTCCCTGCCTCTGGACGTGCTTGGGAAGGGTGCATGATGATCCATTCCGTGATTCAGACCTTGGACTCACTGTTTCTCAACCCAGATTCGGCGCCGATCCGTACCTCTCGGGTGAGGGCGCGTACCAGAGTGTCCTCGGTATCCAGTCGCGGGGTGTACAGGCTGTTGCGAAGCACTTTATAAATAAGTAAGAGCAGACCGCTAAGTCTCAGCGGTCTGCGATGAAACTAATTGGGTCCGATTAATAGTGAGCAGGAACGCTCTCGGGCGTCGAGTTCATCGAATGTCGATGATAGAACGGTAAATTGTGCCCTCGCGGTTTTGAGCTAATAAGCCTCATTGATGGATCTGTACATGTAGGAGCACGAATTGTACTTGCACCCTGTATGTATTTCTTTCCATCTTTCTCTCGTATTATACGTGTCGCTCGTGACTGCTGTCCAGTTCCTACGGAGCATGCAGGCAAACGTCGCAGCTGTTATGTGCAGCTACAGTAAGTCCCGGTCAATAGAGCATTGTCTCTATATTATCAGCTTAGCTTTGTATTGCAGATGAAGGCGAGTAGACTCTGTCAGTCAGGCGGGCGTCCTCACGATGTTATAACGCCTGTGGTTACAGTCAACAATTCGTACGCGTGCGAGAATAATGCGACGCTGAATGGATACTTGAAAGGAGAGCTTGGGTTCCGCGGATGTAAGTACATGTCTGTTTCGTCCTTCCTCCACTACATACACACGGCACCAGCTCATTCAGGATTGTATAGGGGTTATGTCTGGTATGAATGTCTAAACCGGTCACATGATCTTGACCTACTGACGTGATTCGGGCAGATTGGTATGCCACGCACTCCACCGCTGATGCAGCTAACCACGGGCTCGACGTACGTGCAACTTGTGTTTTTGCCAGAGAATGACTGAGTCGAATCTGTAAATATTTCCTAGGTCACTATGCCTGGCGATGTCTTACCCGGGTCTGGCATCAGGTGTGTTTCGATTGATACATAGTGGACTGCAGGAGTTGAGGAGCATTGTGTGATGACTGTAGTTGGTTCGGAGAGACTCTTGCCATTGCTGTGGACGTAGGCACTGTTAACCAGAGCCGTGTTGACGTGCGTGAATCATTCTATCTCCTTTTCGGTCCCGTTGTGCTGAACTGAGATGATACTCCTCAGGATATGGCCACTCGCATCTTAGCTGCATGGTAAGTCTCCCTGAGCCGACCAGGGGAAGCCCCAGAACTGACCGAACGGAACTCGGGCAGGTACCTTCTGGGGCAGGACCAAGACTATCCCACGCCGAATCTTGGCTCGGGCGGTCCTGATGTGCAGGGCGATCACGCGAGGTGCGCTCCATGTTACCTCTAGGACTCAATGTTTCGGCCTAATAGACAAATTGATTTGCAGCTTGATACGTACGATTGACGCTGCGGGCACTGTTTTACTGAAGAACGACAAGGGTGTGCTGCCGCTCACGGCGCCGCGGTCCATTGCTGTTATCGGTAAGTACATGTCTGGTGCAAGCTTGCACTAAGCGGCTGATGGGGTGAAGGCAACGGAGCTGGGTCTAATCCATCTGGGCCAAATGCGTAAGTGCTCTAGGATAGTGATATTTATTCTGCTGAAATTTCCATTAGCTGCGCAGACCGGTCTTGTGACGATGGTGTCCTGGGTATGGGTTGGGGTAGTGGGTGAGCGCACCGTTTTATTCCGGAAGGTAGAGAAGTTGACGGTTTCTTCAGAACAGCTAATTACCCTTACCTGATTGCTGTAAGTGCGCAGTCAGAACAAGGGGAAACTTGTCCTGAAACTTCGCGATCTAGCCTATTGATGCAATCACAAACCGGTCGCAGACCACCAACACCACAGTGGTTCCCTCGCTCAGTGACAGTGACCTAAACGCTGCAGCGACAGCTGGGACGGGCACGGATGTTGCGCTTGTGTTCATCACCGCGGATAGTGGAGAGTTTGGGTATATTGTTGAGTGGACTGATGGGGATCGGAATAATTTGAATGCTTGGCATAATGGCGTGCGTTTCTCTATGCTGGTTTTAGATTACATCTTTGAGAGATGGAGTGACGCTAATGAGACAACCTCGATAGGATGACCTTGTCCAGAAAGTTGCTAGTGTGAACAACAACACGATTGTTATCGTGAATACGGTCGGCCCGATTATTGTGGATGCATGGATTGATCATCCCAATGGTACGTCTATTATCAGCTTGTGGAACTGTGGTTTCTGATGGTATTTACTGGTGTGTTGAACAGTGACTGGTTTGATATGGAGCGGATTGCCAGGACAGGAAGCAGGTAGGTTCAGGTTCACTGCCGGCGTCATCTCACAGTTTTACTCAGTCGAGACGATCAGGCAATGGGCTCATTGATGTGCTGTGGGGTGATTACAACCCAAGGTATGAATTCCCGACTATTAATGCAAGGGCGTACCTAAGAACTCTGACTCAGCGGGCGCTTGCCCTACACGATTGCCAAGAACCAGAGCGACTACCCGGCCCAAGTTAATTTCAATATTTCCCTTACGACTCTTCAAATTCCCTATAGTGAAGGTTTGTTCATCGATTATCGTCACTTTGACCAGGTGAGTCGCCTAGTCCGCAAGTAGCAGAAGCTGTAGGCCTGATGAAGAGGTACTCAGGCCAATATTGAGCCTCGCTATGAGTTCGGCTTTGGCCTCTCATACACGACATTCGACTACTCTGGCATAAGTGTCAGTGGCTCCGTTACGTCTGGATCGAACTACAATGCAACAGCTGTGGGAGCGTCCTTGGATGCCTCGTTAGTAGCACTTCAGATTTCCCAACTCACCAATTCATCTACTTCGTTCTATAGTTTGCACGAGTCGGCTGTAAGCGTCACCTTTACCCTCCAGAATAACGGTACAGTGGCCGGCCATGAAGTATGGTTCCCCTTCTTCCTGTTTAGTCCTAACTGACTGGTTTCAGATTCCACAACTCTACGTGACTTTCCCCTCCTCTCTGAACGAGCCTCCGTACGTCCTCAAAGGCTTTGACTCTGTCTTCCTCGTCCCCGGCCAATTTGAGCAAGTCACGTTCAACCTTTCGCCGTACGACCTCTCATACTGGAATGTGGAGACCCAGATGTGGGAAGTCTCTAGCGCAGGAGAGATTGGCGTGACCATCGGGGCAAGTAGTAGGGATCATCGACTCTTTGGGCAGATTACTTTACAGTGATATGGCTTAAGTGTTCTGATTGCAATCGCAATCGTTTGTGATCCGCTAAAGATTATGATCATCCTCAGCTGATAACGAACGACTAGTCGACCACGGTCAACTGTCGACCGTGACCTAGTGTTGCTTCCTCTTTGCAGCTCACTTCAAGAATTGATGACTTCATGTAACTTCAAAGTCGTCATCGGCGGCTTTGAAGACTTTGCAAAGTGGGTCTCAGCAGAATTGATGAAGGAAAATCTCGGGCGGAAGGCACGAATGAGGAAGGGGCCTCCTTGTGCCGAACGTGATCTGCAATGGTATTTTCCGAGCGGGTGGCGAACGACGGTCGCCCTCTGTTCGAATTTCGAACCAATGCTTCTGCTCACGTTTTCTTCCAAATTACCTAGGGTACATAAAAAAACACTGTTGACAAAAAAGCAGCATAGATCTTATTGATGTGTTGTAACATGCAACTTGAGCCACAACCGTGAGAATCGCATTGTCCTCGCGCGCGCGACTTCAAAGCGAATCCAAGGAGAAACGAAGTCACAGTGCCCATTTCAGCACTTCAAAATACTTAGAGGCATTACTGGTAAGTAACTCATCGCTCATCGGGATGAAACATCTACTTAACTGGATAACCGTTATAGCATTTGCTTCTACTTATATATGTAGGCATGGGAAAGCCAACATGCCTGCGATAGTCAACAAGACTGTCAGTCAACATGCCGGGCGGCTGACTAGTCGACCAGTCGACATGTTGACCGAGTCGACTGACTGTCGACTGGCACAACATTGAGCTGATCTACCTCACGCATGTCAGTTCTCTGTAGCATTGAGCACTTCAAGTTGCTGATCGGTATCTGGTCATGTATTCAATCAACATTCTCACCATTAATCCCTTGTTAAGCTTGGCTTATCTACGCATGGAAACGTATGTGGTCGTACTCTACCCTTCGTAAAATTAACGCTCGAGATTTGAATTCTTTCTATATACACTCGCTAGTCCAGAACCACAGAAATAGATCGCATAACATTCAATGAGGATCCGCTGATCACGCTATGTTATGTCACCTAATCTCCGGTTCGGAGGTACTCTGCACTGCTACTCCGGCAGCATAACCTGTTGGATCTGTCTTGGTCGATCTGAATCAAAAGTTGAATGGGGGTCTATACAACTTCATCTGAGTCTGGGTGACTTGTGGTAGAGGGCCACTGCTCCACATGGCATGGGTACGAGTCCTGAGGTCACTTGTTACATTTTCTGAGCATATTATAATAATTGTCAGAAATTTTTGTACTTCATTATAATTGAAAAATGGTCTAAAATGGATTGTTAATCCCATTTAAATCCATCTTTCTGCTGGTAATCAATTATAATGTGGCATGGAAAGTCCCAACAATACCACTGTAGCTATTGATTCCCCTCTACTGTGCCACCCACTACAAACTGTTGTTGTAGTAGGGTTCCCTCAGTAAGAAGCCCTGCTGAGTGTGCACCGGGTATCTTGAAAGCAAAGAAAACACTAAAAATACAAAAATATTCCAAATAATGCACATGCATAGCATAAACTGATATTGAGAAGCAGGAAGAAAATTGAACAAGTCCAAGAAAGTTATGCAGTAAATATTGAGGACAGACACTAAAAAATGACTTTGTAATGAGTTTGTAGTGATCACTACAAGCAGATTAATAATTTACTCCACACAACATTCCACTGATTGCTCATTTTGAGTGTATATAAACATGCCTTCACACATGTCAGAAACTTCTGTGCCCCATTATAATGGATTACCAGGGGAAAGAAGGTTTTAAATGGATTTAAATGGGATTAAAAGTCTATTTTAATCTTATCTCAATCCATTTTTGACGATTTTTTAAATTATAATGAGGTACAGAAATTTTTGACAACTTCTGGACTCATAAAAATTACCATATTTAGAAGGTACAAACAATCACCCAAATAAATGTGCCAGCCACCCTGGGCTGTACAAATATTTCTGATATTTTTAGCAAATTTTACGGTTTTCTGAGCAGAAATACGAGTTATTGATGACCAATGATGTAAGCTGGATGTAAAATCTCACAGGACTTTCATGCCATCTATGTCATGCTCTTTCTGGTATTCCATGTTCACTCAATGAGCCCACTAATAAAGCCAGTAGACCAGTATAAGGTAAGAGAGAGATATACAACATCAATATTTACCATATTTGGAAGGTATAACCAAACAAATAAACAAAATGTGTATGTACCAGTGGGTTGTACAAAATTTTCCGATATTTTTAGCAAATTTTCCAATTTTTCTGAGCAGAAATACCAGCTATTGGTGACCAATGATGTAAACAGTGTGTAAAATCTCACAAGATTTTCATGCTATCTACGTCATTCTCTACACACTCAATGAATAGACTAATAATGCCAGAAGACTGGTATAAGGTAAGAAAGATACATACAACATCAATAATTACCATATTTGGAAGGTGTGCACAAACAAGTAAACAATCAAATGGGTGGGTGCCAGCCACCTTAGATTGTACAAATTTTTCTGACATTTTTAGCAAATTTTCCGATTTTTCTCAGTGGAAATACCATCTATTGGTGACCAATGACGTAAACAGTGTATAAAATCTTGCGGAACTCTCATGCCATCTACGTCATTCTCTTCCTGGTATCCCAAGCCCACTCAATGAACTGACTGGTGAAGTCAGGAGGCAATTACAAGCTAAGATTATACACTAGAGTCTAGTAAGTTTGAAACCCTTTGTGACCCGCGCGAGCGAGCATCTGGCCAATCAGAGGCCAGCATTTGGAATCGACGCCGCGCGACGCCGCGCCACCCACTACAAACCGTCGTTGTAGTCTGGTTCCCACGGTAAGAAACACCTCTCAGAGTGTACTGGGTCTCCCAAATGCAAATAAAACGCTAAAAATACAGAAATATTCTGAATAATGCAAATATATACCAAAAGCTTATATTGAGAAGCAAGGAGAAAATGAAGCAAGTCTATGAAAGTGAGGAAGAAAATATCGAGAAATGAGACTACAAAACAAGTTTGTAGTGACTTTGTAGTGATGACTACAAGCGGACTTGGAAGCGGACATCCAACTTCCTAGTCAATACCACAAATGTTTCACACACCGATTACTCGGCAGAGCATTCCCACGGGCTCATCGTTCGGCAGAGCGCTCATTCTGAGCGTATATAAACGCTTTCCTTCGTACCTCAGGCCCAGTAAGAACGCCCACAATTTAGTATCGTTTAGTTCTGCTGGCAATCAATGAGCTCGTCTTTGTCGCATATTGTAGTCAAAAATAGCATGACACGCGTTCTTTTTTCTGAGCTCATGTGTTCGATCCCACCCAAACACTCCGCAAAATGTTTTGCTCAGCCCAGCTGGCCTCGCAAGCTCTCGTTTTTGCTTAAGTAAGCTATGCGACGAGCTGGCCTCGCAAGCTCGCATTTGCTTAAGTAAGCCATACGACGCGCTGAGTTGCAAAGCATAATCGTGTCGCGCCACTAAGTAGAAGTCCAATCTGTGTTCGAGTATGGCCAAGCGCAAGGCCCCCCCTGCGTCAGACAAGACTCAAAAATTCTGCTATTGCCATAAGTGCCATGGCGGTAAATCTGTCTCACAACGTACATGGGAAAGACATAAAGAATTCCGTGACGAGGCCGATAAGTTGAACAACGGTCAAGCCACCTCGTCTACTGCATCCTCGTCTATGTATGCAGCAAATACTACATCGAGGGTCGTAGCTCCATCCGTCAAGAGACAGCGGGCAAAGGTGCCCCCTCCCACCACAGATGTTTATCCTCGCACCGTATGTAATTCTGTCATCAACCACTTGTTACTAACAAACTCGGCTCTCGTTACAGGAATTTCCACCTACAGCATCTCCTACCGGTTCTTTGGAACTATCAGGCCCTTATTTCAGCTCCCAGGACTCCCGATGCTTTGGCAACATCTCCGAGGCTGGCGCTGATGGTGCTCGTTACTCTGGCTTTGCAGATGGACCTGCCGAAGTCTCTGACACAGCTGAGCAAGATTCTCTCGTTTCTGGCTCTGGTATACCTCCTCCTGCAGATTCACCACACCAGACTAGTCAACCGAGCTTCTCTCCAGATCCTGACATCGACAACCGGCCACAGACTCCTGTTGTACAATCTGACACTCCTAATGCAGCACCACTGCAGCTTCCCGCTGATGTTGATGAGTTCTCGGAAGCTGAAGAAGAGCCTGAGGACGATGATCCGATCTATGGAACTCTCGAGTCTCGCTCTGCAAGAGAGTACATTCGTCTACTCCAGAGGGCCAGCCTAGACGATATCCATTCGCATATGGGTCATGAACCACTTGC
>KV425583.1:155181-325723 GCA_001632425.1 Neolentinus lepideus HHB14362 ss-1 | reverse complement strand
ACCGCAGGGTTGGTCTGCGTCCACTCTTGCATTCGATCAGTGGAGTCGGCTGCAGCTCCAGATAGTACACCTTAGTAGATGTGAGATCGTTGAGAAGCATCAGAAATTTGTTACGTACCAACAATGCATCGAGGATCGGGGAGACCTCGATAAGCATATGCTTTGATGAGATGCGGGAGTGATAGATGCAGCTGCGACTCCCTCACTTCTCCGTCGTGGTCTTCATGCACAATCCAACCACCGCCATCACGAGATGGTGACATAGCCCATGTGCGAGCTAAGACCTCTTCACCCCTCGTGAACCAGCGATGGGGCATACAGACTTGCCCATCATGTAAGAGCACCGGTTCATAGATGTAGAAGTCTTGCCCTCCCGTGCGGATCATTGGAGTTGTGAGAGAGCTATCAAGCTCATGCAACCACCGTTGAGCTTGCCAAGCCTCAGACAGACGGTTACCGGAATCTTCTGGGAGAAATCGCAAATGTGGGCGTACTTGGGGGTTCGAGATCTCCTGGTGGCACATTAGCGGAGAGACAGAGAGCTCTGTATATACTTACTTGGGCCACGATAGCAGCAAGATCATTAGAATAATATATATGGCCGAGAGCGCCACTGAAACGGAGGCTCTGAACTCCGCACATCTTCTGTAGGACCTTCTGGATGTCCTTCATGCTGCGCTCGGATGGGACATCCTTGACACCCATGGCCATCAATGCCCAATGGATGACAGAGTTTTGTTTGTCTGAGAATGCACATCGCGGGACATGTCGTAGGATGTCAAGGATGCATGTCTATATGAGAGTTAGCACATTGCCGATTCTGCACTCGCGTCGACTTACCTCCTTGTCAGGCCATGGGTACCAAGGATCATCAGTGTCGCAGTCAGACATTCGGCGACGCCTGTGGGATCCGATCGCAGTATCCTCGGGATTGGGGGCTCAAGTACCACGTCAGTCTGGAACCTGGGTGGGATAGGTAATGATACATACCTCCCGCTGATTCGGCTGCATCATAGTCTGCACCAGCAGCTAGATCGTCATCGTCGCCGGGTTCATCTGCTTCATCCTCGGACTCGCGGTGGAGGGCGCCATCATCCATCATATACTCAAATAACTGCCCTGAGAGCTCCGTTGCAAGGCGCTGCTCTGATGAAAGTTGAAGATTATAGTCTTCTACTGCCTTCCAATCTATACCCGGGAGGGCTTGCTGAACGGGAGCACGAGGCGTCGAGAGGCCATTGAGGAGATCTATCAAAGGTCCGCGGACGAAATGAGCAGGAGATGGGATGTTAGTCGAGGATGAGGCAGCTTCTTGTTGTGCCTTCTTCTCCTGGATCTTGAGATGTCTTTGGAGTGCCCGCTGATGCAAACCAGACTTCTCGTGGCCAGCAATATGTCGATGAGACCAGAGCGTCTCACACGGGATACATTTGAATTTACGGCCACCCACGGGAACCCAGACTAGTGCGAGTCAACAATGAGATGTGACGGGAAGCGGTGATTCACTTACGTTCTGGGTGTTTCGAGGTAAACGATCCAGTTTTCTTAGTGAATTCTGTTTGCTTCGTGATAGGCGTGGTCCCTCCTGTGCTAGCTAAACAAGCTGAGTGTCAGTATGGACGTTCACCAATTGGCAATATCTACACACAGTTTGACGAGAAGCGTGCCCCGCCAAGGATCGATGCTCGAACATGGAGTGTTGAGTTGTTGCGAATCCCGATAGCTTCCAAGACGTCATCGTCATTCAGCGGGCGGGACCCGTACGGTTGGAAGAAGATACAATATTGCACGTGGGAGAGGTCGGGCAGAAGGTGACGTCTCCTCAGAGAGCGGAGAACTGTATGTATTGTTTCGTAGGGTGAAATAACTGAGAAACAATGAGCAAGAAACCACAGCCTATGCGACGAAGCTTACCGACGACTGTGCTCTTCGGGGTTATTCCCTGTATAAATAGGTTTACCTTCGGGGGAAGTCGTGTCGAGGCCGTCTTGGAACTCGCGTGGTTTCGTCCGGATGTGCATTTCGTACAGACAAGCTTGCCTGCCCCTGAAGGCAGTCTGATTCAAGGTGATTACCGGGACTAAAAGGCACTTACCGCAGCAAGCCCAGGTCATAAGCATAGTGTCCCAGCTCGCGGTTGCGCATAAGAGAGGCACGGCAGATGGACTACATTTCCAGTACCACAATAGCAGTAAAATGCCGAACACGACTGACGCCAACACGATCGGCTGACGGGTGATGGTGTAGAACCATTGTAGGGTTTGACTTTGCGCTGAATGCCAGGTGGCTACTAGTGAGGAGCGAGCTGCAAGACGACGGCGCCTAGCTTGACGGATTTGAAGAATTCGCCGATATCGTGGGGCCATCAAACAGCGCCTGACCGCCATTAATATCGAAGACAACCAGACGACTTCGTCAGACGCGTCGCGTCGCGCTGTGCACTCAACAAGTCTCTCGATCACTCACATGACGGGATGTATTACCATCCATGGCCTCGACTGATCGGTGCAGCTGGCATAAATTCTTGCAAACGAAGGATTTGCATGAACATCACAGAATGAATTTTGACACCATTTTAAAAATAGTCATTTTGAACAGATAAACAAAGTATTATGGTTGATTCGTAAAGATGGTACGATAAGAGTACAATGCAAATTTTGTTCCTACTGTCACGGCAGAATCTGGGTTGGCCGTGTAAGGCCTTACATCCGTAGGACTCCTTTGGCTTTGGAACGGGTATGGCGGTGGTTAGTGTCTCGTGCCTCGGTCCATCTTACTCCGCCACTCATCCGTGCCTCGTCTGCGAAATGAACAAAAGTTTTCTGTAGCGCTCATCGTATTTCGTGCGAACATGAGAGGTGCAAGGACGAGGAAGTATCTGAATGATGGAGCGGCGAGTCTTCAATATCGGAGGACGGCTAGGGTTTGTAAGAACGCCTTCGACTCCGGAAGAGTACGTACACGTTCTCCGATAGGCAAGACGAGTGGCACCATCACACCTGTTAGGATTGTAGCACTATCGTCCGTTTAGCATCCAACGACGCATGCTTTCCTCTTCACAAGGAGTCCTGATAGTATGCGGTAGCCAGTGGATAGCTTACCGCCTCACTTTGAAGGGGGAGGGTCAGATCTGAAGACCCACGGCGTCGAGATTTACACAAAGCGATAATGCATCAGGAGCCGTATGATAAAGCTGAATCTGTTAACGTTCGAACCGTCTTCTACAGTCAATGCAGATGATAATCCTGTTAGGTGGATTGTGAAATATTATGGATGAAAATGCAGAGGTATACAAAGGAGTCTGCGCGGCCTAATTCAAGACTCAGAGCACGCACCCTCCCCGTCGTTATGACACGCCAGTCTGACTGGAACCTTTATCCGACGTCCCTAATCCGCTACCAGCGGCCCTAGATTGTGCCTTCTGCTCTTGTTCTTGAAGAGCAATGCGTTGTTGCCCTGTCAGAGTACGTGTAAGCAATGAAAGATATAGAGAATCAAGCACAAGCACGAGTAGAGAATACCCACAATCCAGCTTCTCCGTTGGCCGCGCGCCCTCTGCAGCCTGCTCCCTTCTGCGCTCGTCGATGTTCTTCTTGGCGTAGTAGAAACTGACGCCTGCTGCGAGCACGAGACTGCCCCAGCCGACGGCCTGGAGAGCGAATGGAGCTCGTGAGACAGATTAAGGGATGGGGAAGGCTGGCATACCATGCTTTGCGGGCTGTTCATTGTGGGAGATACTTACTCCTTGTCGTTTAGACTGTCGTGAACAGCGCTGGGAAGGAGGGTGAAGTTTGTAGTCCCAGACAGGCGGATCTCGGCGTCGAGGACGCTGCCTGGAATGCGTGGGAGCCCAAGTTCGATCACTCTTGGGACGCTCCGATTGGCTCCGGGATGTTTCCGGTGTGATCTAGTCCTCCGTCTTGCGTGAATTCTTTCCGACAGCGGTGCAACAGCAGCAACACCATGTTTGTTTTGCTTTGCAAGGGGAAAAGTTTGCGTCACAACGCGTGCAGTGGCACAGCTGCAGAGCTTCCACCACGCGCCCGAATATATGGTATAAGTACGTACTTATCCTGCCACTGCCGGCCATCATACGGACTTACACTGGTCTTTGGTCTACGTAGGGGCACCATCGTTCTTTCTGTCATGTCCACTCGGACGACGACTATTGATACGCGGTCTCGTATCAACGTTACGTTCACACCGGCGGCGGCAGTCTCTCTTGCCAATCGGAGCACTATAGCCTGTGCGAACAAGCGCCTGGGCTCAACGGAAGGTGGGTGTGCTCTCAGCTATTCTTAAAATTATACCCCTGGTCTGGGTGAGATGGCAGAGAGAAATGATGCAACGGGTCTTCATTATGCGTGTGATCGCCACTCTGCCAGAGTTTCATATAGAAAGCGCGATCTGAACAGGACTGAGGGCTGGACAGATGTAAAAGACATTATTAAGGCCATACACTCTCGACGCATCGTTACGACGCTCGTACTTGGTCACAATTTTCTTACAGATGGAAGATGAAGGATGTATCCCCTTGTTCGACTTTCTGCGCTCATCAAGCGGCCAAAAGCACAAAATTCAGGAAATTAATTGAATTCGAACGGTATTGGTGATAGCGGACTGGTAGCGGTTGCAAATTATTGAAAAATGTGCGTACACCGCTGCCCTCATCTTAATTTCCTGTACTGACCCATGACGATGATCGCAGAATGCCTTCCACGGTGGCTCCGGAACCGTGACCATATTCACCGAGGCTGTCAATTTTTCCTGCCTTTTCTCTCGCAACTAATATCCATATGTCGGATCCCTTCATACCCCAATTCTCGTGAGCTTCATCTATCCACGATGGATTCCACAGACCTACCCGCCGACCCAATTATACATTTCCTCTGCCGCCTTCGCATACTGGGGTTGGGTGGCAATAATTTCCACTTAGTCACTCGAATCTTTCGTGCAGTCACAGTATCCACATGTATCTTCCCGAAACGCCTGGTTCCCCATCGTTCACTATCTGAAAGCCCACGTGTTCATTATTTTGTAAATTGTCGCAGTTCAAATAAAATCTACAAGTTAGATACCACTCATCTACTATCTACTAGTAACACGGAGCATAACCAAGAAGGTAGAACAGCCGACCCCAAGATGGTCCTGCATTTGAACGGAGTGAACGTCTTCACTATTCAAGGCTCCTGACATATGCAGAGACTTCATCCATCGAGGGCCGCTCCGCTGGATCGGCACTCCAGCACATTTCGATCAACGGCCAGAGTTGCTCGCCTACAGGAGATAGAACCTCGGGCTTCGACGGTCTTCCATCCGCTGCAATTTGACAGATGATTTGCGGGACCGTCCTGCGTGCGAACGGGCGTTCGTGAGTGATTATCTAGTGAAATATTAAATCAAGTAGATGGAAGCCCGCTGTCGAAGATCACGAACCTCGAAAAGCAGCATGCCAAGCGCATAGACGTCGGAGGCTGTTGTGAACGCAGCCCTCCGGTCCTCGCCTTCGTACAGTAAGACTTCCGGCGCTAGTGACCTCACATCATGGGCACCTGTGGCAAGAGCTATACCGACGTCTGTAAGCACTGCAAAGCCATCCTTTCCCACGAAGACGTTGGACTGTGATACGAGAAGAGATTAAACCGGAGGTGCCAGAACATCTGATGACGAACTCACGCGACGTATGCCACCATGGATTATCTCGTGCGCATGCAAGAATTGGAGGCCTTCGGTAACTCCAGCGATCTGTATCATGGCGGTTGATTAGGCGATCAAGACACAGATGTCATACACATACCAGCACAATTACGTCTGATTCTGGATTAATCTTTAGGTAGGTTACGATGTCGCCGCGAGGGTAGTATGGCGTCCTGAGCACCAGAGGGAAGTGGTGTGGACCCAGATACGCGGGTATGCAAATTAACGGAGCGACTCTAGGGTGGTCGATACGACACCAGATGTCTGCCACCTCCTTGATTGCCTTGGATGGTGTGTATCTTCAGAGAACGTACACATTACAGACAGTACGCAAGCTCACCGAGTCGAGATGATTGCGGCTGTCACCAATTCGACGGACATTCTTCTCAACCTGAGAAATGAAATAAGTTGGGTCCGGGCTGTCGTGGAGACTGTCTGGAAATTATTAACCCAAATATGATGGTCCCCCTCGGACACGAGAGATATATCTTCTTGTGGATTTTCAGAGAGAGGCCTGCACCAGGGGAGAGGGATGTCTGTAGAAATAGCAGGCTATGAAAGCCCGTGAAGAATATAAGCTGGCTGACGAGCGTTTCTGTGAGGGGATACCCACAGTGACTTGAGAGTCCATGGTCTAGTGTCCTTCGTGTATGAAGAGAGGGGAGGTTGTTCTGGGACAATTGTTCAAAGCAGAAGGCGTCTTATAAAGAGTGGCAGCCAGCCCTTCACCTTTGCGTCGAGGCACCTGCTGATCCACGGTATGTAGGATCACCGTAAGATCCCGAAGACGATTTTTGGTTTTCCTGATGCCCCCCATCTAGGACTCCAGTTTTCAGCTTTCTAAGGTGACGGCTTGCAACTCGCCCATCAAATCCAGCCATCTTGCGTGAAGGGAGTCGGCTGCGGATTACTCATTTACGTCAGCGGTTCCCTATGTACGGCATCGCGCATAGCAAGGCGCTGTGTGTGGACGATATAAGGTCTTGGTGCGGTTTGTGTCCTTTATGTCGGATCTTCCCTATGTACGGCATCGCGCATAGCAAGGCGCTGTGTGTGTGAACGATATAAGGTATTGTGTCCTTTATGTCGGCGCTTCCAATCCCCATGAGGTACGGCATCGCGCATAGCAAGGCACTGTGTGTGTAGACAATACAAGGGCTTAGTGCGGAATGATATGGATATACCGCACAAGCCTCCGATTCGTCAAACCATCCTGGGGGAGAGTCAAATGTGTCATGAGCCGAGCTTTTGAGATCTGACTCGATGTAAGGAGCCAAAATCCTAGGGCCCGGGAGAGGGCGTAGAAGACCAGTCAAATCATAAATATGAGAGCTGAGGTGTCATGGGCCGACTTCTAGGATCTTCGACCAGTGTCAGGAGCCAAGATCCTTGGGCCCGGGAGAGGGTGCATCAGGAAAACGGCGGTCAGTCTTCTTGGTACAGTCGCGGACAACCAAAGACAACAAAATGAATTACGGCTGAACAGATTTTTTTGGCGCCAAACGGACCGCAGATTCGGACTCGGACAGATCCAAAAATGAGGTCAGATGAATTTTCCTACGACTTTTTGAGTTGGCCAAAATTTTGGGCAGTTTCATTGACACTTAAACATGTATATATATGTACATTTATGGATTGTAGACGGCATCAGTACTAGTGACATACTCAAGATGAGATCTCTGTCTCTTTACGCCCACAGAACGGCGTTACCCGTCAAGCCCATTCGGTAAGTGCCGATAAATCACCATGTACAATTACATAATAAAGGGTCATATGACATTGACTGAGCCAATTAATGTTGGGCACCCGGCACGCTCCTTCGTATCTGCGAAGGTCCTTTTAGGCTCTTGTCGATAGCGGTATTTGCCTCAGGCCCAGTACTGTTGATTATATATATTAGTCCTAATTATTGTTCATCTGCCGGGCCCAGTCTTTCTCAATCACCTCGACATCATCTTCTCTGGCATAATTGGGCTTGAGGGTGGGTGTCAAGGATCATGAGAATCTCACACCATAGCTTTTTGGGCTTAGAGCTCAAGCTTGGGATTGCTTCCTGCCTTAACTCGAAAGCTCTTTTGTGTCCCTTGCTCTCCAGCCCATGAGTAGACAGTTCCTGTAGCCTGAGAAATGTACATTTTTTTGTGTGCTTAATTTTCATCGCCGGCATGTTCTGTGGCCAGATCCTTAGATAGACGAAAGAATGCATTTCGCATATTTTTCGGATTTTTTGCGATTTAATTTAGGGGTTGGCCAAATTTTGGTCATGTGAAACTCAAAATGGAATTTTCGCAAAATCGGCTCGTACCAATCCATTCTTTAGGTATCAAATATACAGTAAATAGCAAAAAACACCGTTTCTAGGCATCTCCGGGTTCGGCAAAATCGGCTGACTATCCTTGTTGCCTTTGGTTGTCCGCGACTGTACTATCGCACGATGGTGGGCCAATTGTCTAAGTTGGCAGGGTCTATACGATACCGCGCGCGTCGCCAGAAATAGTAGAGGCTCCGGCCTGGGAATCCCGGCACGGCCGGCCTGACTCTCAAGCCGGGCTCTCTACAGCCGGCCCACTTACCGGCCTAATACGGCTCGGCTCAAGCCGGCTGACGGCCTGAGGCCGGGCCATGGAGAAACACTAGTAGACCATGTTTTGATTCGCTTGTCTGTCTTGCACGCTGCGCACAAAGGTACGGAATCCCCCGCCCGGCTCACCACATACATGGACGCATGCAAGAAGACTCCCATGAACATGCATCACGATGGCTAGTTCTTGGGGTTGTTCAGAACATGCGGCTCCCCTGTCCCCATCCATCCTGAGCGCTTCGTCAGTGCGGCTCGCATAGTTCCATACATGACACGCCCGTCCCCCATCCATCCTGAGCGCTTCGTCAGTGCGGCTCGCATAGTTCCATACATGACACACCCGTCCCCCATCCATCCTGGCTGACATAGCGCCGCCGTGCAGGGACGCCATCCGGAAGGCCCCCCACATCGAAATGTCCCTATATGCGTCGTTTGATTTCACAAGCGTAATGCTACATTCCAAGTTCGTACATCCAAATTACATGATTCCAACAACGTCCAACATCGTACAAACCACACTTTCCACCTCCACCTACAGAATATTCCTATCCCTCGTCTGGTTCTCCTTTTCCCTCCTCAACCCCCTGTCATAAAAATCAGGACTCTTCGTGTACGGCCTCCCATCGCCGCGGTCGCGCTGCGGCGCAGGCTGCGCGATGCTCTTCCGCGGGTTCAGCTGGTTCGGGTTCCCCTCCGCGTCGAAAGCAGGTAGCGGCACACGCTCTTTCGGGATAACAGAGTGCCCGTTGTGGTGCTCTGAGGCGCGCGCGGGGAGGGTTGCGAGGCGGGGCTCGATGCGCGAGGCTTTGAGGGTCATGGTGCCTTCGTGGACCGGCTGGTTCGGGATGTTAGCGGCCTGGCGCAAGCGGAACTGCCCTAGAGGTGGTATCAGCGCGACGGACTCGGAGTGGAGGAGATGAGATGAGATGCTCACAGGTCGGCCACGCGCCGGGGTTCATCTCGTCGTACATCTCCTTCTTGCGCTGCACCCGGTGCATGTTCGCGTAGAATAAGCCGAAGCCGGAGGCAAGTAGGAAGACGCCGCCTGCGATTGCCTGTAGCACCAAAATATCGCATTAACAGAAGTAGAGGGCATGAGAGAAAGACAGACGCACCCGACCGGTTTTGCCCTCGGCACCGCGCGGTACGACCGGGATGTGGTGGCTCATTGTCAATATTCAAGAGGTAGTAGAGTGTTGTAAGTAGTAAGAGTGGTTGAGGGTCATAGCAAGGAGAGGGTGGATTATATCCTCAGACTGGACGGGTGGCTGGCGGGATGACGCGCGGATCGGGATCGGGCGGTTGACGATGAAGATTGACACTTTACGCCAGCCGCCTCGGTGGCTGGGATTGACGCGGGATGCGGTGGCTGGGTCAGATGTGGCAGATGCACGGGACAGTAACATCGTCGAACACAAGTAAGGTGCGTGAATCTGACAATATATTGTCGAAGGGCGCAAAAATACAAGCCTGGGATTACACGACATGATTTGTGATACATCGCAAGGAGGCCCAAGCCCTTACTTTACAGCTCGATTCCCTCGACGCTTCGTGCTCGGTCCGCACTGTTGGAGAGTTCTTTGAGTCAGACCCGTTTCGGGAAGGTGGCGCCAGCCACCTTGAGACGAGACCACATGACCGTGACGATATCACGTGACCGACGCGTCTGTGGCTTCGGTGCGATGAAACGGATGCGCATTCATTTCGTCCTCTGGCCCTAGTATTGCTTGACCGCTAGTTTCGGCACAGCAAGATCAATGAGCGGGGTCATGCACAGATAGCTCAGGGAGTCATGCCCTGACGTCCGAAACAGAGAATGAGACACGTCCCGTGATTAATCACGCTCTGTAGCTGAAGAGTGTCCTGAAGATACGATCAGATTAACTACACCGGCATCCGTCAAAACTGAATCTTATTCGATCATGGTAAAGAACATACAATCCAACCGACCCTTCTACGCACGTACTTCACTGACTACAACCTCCTCACCTCCCTTCCCGTCACTAATGCTCTCCTTCTCCGCCACAACGCTGGACTCCTCCGTGTCTATATTCTCATCGTCAAAGAAGCCAGACAGGTCTACCTCCTCAAAGTGCTTGGACGCGCCCGCAGCCGGGAACGCGCGGTTCACCAGCCAGTAGACCACCGCTGAGACGCCAAATCCAGTGAAATACGAAATCTCGTAGATGTGCGTGGCGGCGGTGGGGACGGGGCGGCCCACTATGCGAACACTTAGTGCTGTAGCATCCGGAAAACATATACTTATGGTGCTCACCTGCCCCAACAAGCCCGACGACGTTGATGAGGATGCCAGAGATATATGCTGCGTAGGCTCTGCAAGATGAAAGTAATCAGGCGAAACTCGCCACGCCGATGACGCTTGAATCTTCACTGCTTACCTCCAATTGATCCCCCACGTGTACCAATACCAGCCGTCCCTCCTCGTCGTGTACAAGTCGGCGACACGATAGTGACCCCTCCTAACTACCCAATACTCCGTCACCTGGAAGTTCGAACTAGTCAATTCCGTCTCTCAATATTGATATTCTGCCGCACCATCACTCCCGCGATGGAGCTGAGGAAGATCGCGTAAGCAGAAAGGTATGTCGTGAACTTGTTGCTACTTGTCAGCAAGTTCCAGGGGCACATGCAGAAACCGACGATGGCAGCGATGTACCCTCCACGTCGGATGTTCTGTAAGGAGTAGATTTTGTCAGACACAAACGACCAGGAACAGTAAGAAGAGTGAACTTGCGATGAAACGGGGGAAGAGCGACGTGAGGTCGCAGCCCGCGCTCACGGAGTTGGCAGATATGTTGGTACTGAGTCGGAAGGTTGGGACATCAGTACATATTTTTACGTCATTTCTAGGTCGCGTACCCAATCTGTAAGAATACTATTTGAACTGAGGAGAACCCACAGTGGAATGGGGTCGTACCTGTGCCACTATAAACCCCACGGCTATGAACCAGACCTTTAGACAACAAAGAGTTAACACCTGCAGGCTTGCTCGGTACAGTAAAGAGTGCATACCCCGAATCTTGTCGCATGCGATGGGCTATCGTCCAAAAACTTGCCCAGGAGGTCAACAGGCGACCAAATTGCCTCACCGTAAATGACCTGCGAGGACGAGCTGACTACGATTCCAAAGAAACTGATTATCCCGAAACCGGTCGGGATAGTGACTAGCTGAGGGAGAGTGACAGCTGATGGGTAGGTCGCGCGCGAGGCGAAGTCGGGACCATTCCTGCAGAACAATGACTTCAGTTGACGTAGATAAGCGGAGTGAGAACACGTACACGATCAACGTGGACACGTTACTCAGACAAGACGTGACACTGGCGAGCATCGCCCATGCAAGCTTCGAGCCATGGATGGTGCCGGGCTGCTGCACGATAGGCCCAAGTCCCTTCGCTTTGACAATGCACCATACGAAATAACTGATACCAGCTATGGGCACAAGGATTGACTTGACCGTGAAGAAGTGCCGGCTGTGGTAATACGAGTGAATATCTCCTTGACTGATTAGAGTAAACTCACATTTTGTGAACAGGGAAGTAGATGAAGGGAAGAGAGATAAAGGAGAAGAGGAAGAAGCAAAGAAAGTCACGCGTGGTGATTCCGGCCGAGGCAGGTAGATGGTTCGCTGCAGCACATTGTATAATGAGTTACACGGGGGATATGAAGGTAAGAATCACGAACGCAGATTGTTGATGCTCGGCCACATCGCTCGAAGCATGACCAGAACACAACTCCCACCAATAGAAGCTTGTACACCATACCATATGCTGTATATCATGATTAACCCATGGGTATTTGCCACAGCTGAACGCCGATAAGTCATACCAAGCCATTGCACCACGATTGAGCGTCGCCCATAGACATCCCCACATGCCAAAACTCGTCCTCGCCACGACAGGGAATGTGATATGGTACATGGCGCCGGGTCGGGAGTTCAGAATCAAGAACGGTGCCGTCGCGCCGTACCCTATCCATACGCATATCCATGCTTGCCACCATGACATGCCGAGTTGAATCATAGAAGAGACGATCATCCAACTAATTCGCAAATCAGTCATTGAAGGGCTTGAATACAAACAGGAGAACACACGTATTGATGTTGTAACTCGTCGTAACCCAGCTACGATTACGGAGAAAAGATTCAATTCAAGTAAATGTTCAGAAATATTCGTAAGAAACGTACAACGAGACGAAGTTCCAGTGACCCCATGTCCTCTGCTCTGGAGGAACTGGTACCAAGTCCTCATTCTGCCCCACGCTAGCTGTTACTATCATGTTCACTCGGGAGACAGTGGCTTACCTCGAGGAAAGATTCAGTCCATGTCATCCCTGGCTTGTGCGAGACTTCAAGGTACCTGACCGGATTCTTCATCTTAAGTCAAGCAAAGCCTTTGCGTCTACAAGGGAGTAGGAGCGGAAACAATCCCACACCTCGACCTTACCATCAAAGAAGTGCTTATATAGACAAGCTGGGTCTAATCTTGTTATCCGCAATGATAAGATAATGACGAGATGGACGTACAGAGAACCTAGAATAATTCGGCAGAGAAGTACGTCCTGGGTCGCCGGTGGCAGAGTGAGAGTCCAGGACCTGATCCCGTAACTGTACCAAGCTTTGATGACATTATTTGACAGGTTAAAAGGCCGAACGGTCCATTTACAGTTTAAATTAGAAGCAGAGCAGAAGCGATCTGAGATCGGTGTCGGCTTCGACTCGGAATTGCGAAGCAACAACTGCCCCACGCCACGACTTTGATCAAGGTGAAGGCGAATTGCTCAAGGCCGTTGCAAGAATGTATGTATCGTACCTTCCGAGCGCGTATATCTATAATCTGTCCAGGGAAAGCATCCTTGAGTCAGATTGACAGCAGGGAGAATTTCTATTGCGCACCTACCATCCTCGCTGCGATGTATACAACTCTGTTCATTGTTTGCAAAATGGTATGACGTTCGTAACTTTAATTATATCACTCATCGTATGATCACACTCGTTGCTCTTCAGGCAAATCCTTCCCTAGATAGCTTGAACCGCCACTTCTTCCATATCCCTCTTGCCAATGCTCTTTGTTTCAGCGTCGAGGTCTTCACGAGAATCAGGAGCGCTGTGGTCGCGCTCCGATACATCGACTTCCTGGAATTTACGGGACACCCCAGGCACTGGGAAGGCCAGGTTCAGGAGCCAGTAGATAAGCGCGGACACGCCAAAACCTGTGAAGAATGACATCTGGTAAATCCGGGTAGCTGAGAGGGGAACAGTCTGGCCCGCTACAAAGGGTGCAGGGTAAGCGACTTGTTGGCAAATCATTGTCGACTGAACTTGTACGCACTAACTCCAGCGAAGCCGACGACGTTGATGAGGAGTCCGGAGATATACGCCGCATAAGCTCTGTGTAGCCCGGAATAAGCGAGGTCCTTCCAATGTTGGCAAACTAAAGAGCACGGTACCTGAGATTGATACCGAATGTATACCAATACCACCCATCTCTCCTCGTCGAGTACAGGTCTTCAACACGAAAGTGGCCGCGCCTGATTATCCAATATTCAGTGACCTGGCAGTGCGGCAGTCAGTTGGCAATCCAGTCGGATGGGACATAAACGATAGTACCATGACGCCAGCGATGGAACTCAAGAACACAGAGTAAGCCGACAAATATGTCGTGAAGTTATTGCTGCTCTTGAGAAGATTCCATGGGCACATACACAGGCCGACAATAGCAGCGATGTACCCTCCTCGCCGGATGTTCTACGGGAGGTAATCAACAGATGTACCGACTTCGTGGGAAAGGGACACGGACGATAAACCGGGGCATTAGCGAGGTCAAATCACAGCCCGCGCTAACCGAGTTTGCTGATATGTTCGTTCTTTCTTGGAGTGTCAGCGCATGCCACCTGCTCTTCCAAGCATGCTACTCACCCCATCTGTGAGCGATTCACACGTCAGGATGAGCCTCGGCACGGAAATGAAATAATATGTAAAACTTACCTGTGCGATGATGAAAGAAGCTGCGATGAACCAAACCTGATGGGCGTGCTTGTCAATGAATCGCTTGTCACTAGAACAAAGGATAACATACACCAAACCGAGTCGCATGAGACGGTTCTCCATCCAAGAACTTGCCCAAAAGGTCAATGGGAGACCACACAGCCTCTCCATATATTACTTGCGAGGACGAGCTGACAATGATTCCGATGAAGCTAATGATAGACGTAGCAAGCGGAATCGTTATTAATTGTGGGAGCACCGCTGCGGATGGTCGAGTAGCACGAGACGCAAAGTCGGGGCCATTCCTAATGCGGCGGAGTAAATCAGAGGAACGATAGAAATCACGACACACGCACACAACGAGGGTGGCCATGTTGCTGATGCACGACATGAGACTAGACACCATTGCCCAACCGAGCTGTGATCCGTGAATAGTGGCAGGCTGGTGCACGATCGGTCCTACGCCCTTCGCCTTAACTATACACCAGACAAAGAAAACGAGCGCCGCTATGGGCACTATGATGGACTTCACGGTGAACAGGTGTCGACTGCATATAATCAATCCCGTGAGCGGACAGTAGGATTGAATCGCTATGCTTCCCACATTTTGTGCACGGGGAACCAAATAGCCGGAAGCGAAATTAGCCAGAAGAGGAAAAAACACATAAAATCCCTCGTAGTCGTTCCTGATGACGCAGGCAAGTGATTTGCTGTTCGTAAAGTGCGTGATGAGCGGACATGAATCGCTTAAGCTAAGATGTTTTACTCACGGATGTTATTGACGCTCGGCCACATGGCTCGCAGCATGACGAGCATGCAGTTTCCGCCGATCGACGCTTGGACCCCATACCATATACTTTAAGTAGCGTGTTTCAGACAAAGGAGGTTTTGGCGTGATGGGCGTGCTTACCAAGCCATGACGCCTCGATTGAGGGTTGCCCATAATGAACCCCACAAGCCAAAACTCGTACGTGCCACTACTGGAAAAGTGATGTGGTGTACCGCTCCAGGACGTGCGTTCAAAACAAGGAAAGGAGCGGCAATCCCATAGCCAATCCATACACAGATCCACGCTTGCCACCAAGACATTCCGAGCTGGATCATTGATGATACGATCATCCATCTGAGATGTATCAGTATAAACTTTGGGGATAAGATGCCGATTCACTCACGTATTGACGTTGAAACTGTCCGCGATCCAGCTATTATCGGATTAACGTCAGTCGCCACGTTGAATAACGCATATTCGGGCAATCTCACAATGCTACAAAATTCCACTTATCCCATGTTCTCTGTTCTGCGGGGACTGGAAGAAGGTCCTCATTCTAGCACCCAGGATTAGAAGTCGCGCTCCCTCAATCATGAAAGAAGAGCACCACACACCTCGAGAAACGTCTGGCTATAGCTCAAGCCAGGTTTATGGGAAACCTCTAGAAGCTCAATGATGCTTTTCATCCTCATTCACCCCCGCGCACGAGACAAGGATACGGGTGGTGGAAGAGAACTGTCCCACTGCTCGCTGCTCGGGACCGATGTTATATGCATCTACAAGGTTATCTGGATCCCGTAACGATATCTTCTCCACAACGCCACCGAACCAACTTGGGCGAATGAGATGCCAGGAAAAAGCAGTCTTGCGTGCGGGGTCATGTCGTCGCCTAGATAAGGTGGTTCTAAGGATAACTTGCCTCCGATTATTCGCGTACTTAGGCGCTCCCAAAATGACATCTCGGAGAGACCCATCGGCCGAACAGGACCTCTCGTTTGCTCAAGTCCTTGTCTCCTACGGCAGCGAAGTCAATGTTGCACCTCAGTACACTCACAAACACTAGGGGGGCTGAAATCAAGGATTATTGGCAGTTAGGCTGAAAGAATCGAATATATGCGTATTCTGCGTTGTCACGAGAGCCATGTAAGCGCCCAAAACCCATGCGTTGCAACATGGCAAATAGACGGACCCTGAAAACTGCGAATAAGACTCCAGGGTTACAAGACTTCCGTGCCACAGTTTTACAGGTGACAAGGAAAAAGTCAAGAAATAGCAAGTGGGCCCAGTGAAAGCTGAAAGTTGGCTTAGCCATGAACGAACCCTCTGAGAAGACTGCGGACGGGAGGAGGAAGGAGAGTGGGATGAGGGCTTACCGATGCAGTCCTGACCCTTATGTACTATCTTCCACAGATCTGTATGAAGATATGGAGGCCTACTGAAGAGTGAATTCGAGGACAATGTATCGATATCATGAACGGAGGATGCACGTACTATACTAGGCAGCTCTGATACTGGATGTGGAAAGGAAAACGCGATCACGTGGCCAGGCGCGCACATGTGGCCATCAACGCGTCCTCCTGGTCCACCAAGCGGCACAGAGAAGCATAAAAGCAGACAGCTCAGACAGCGGCCGAGATCTTTCAGGATTTTAGATTGTACACGGTGCACACTAGACTGTAACATACACGTATAAAGATACGGTAATAGCTACGAAAATGTCGTGGCATTGAAGATAAAATGAGAATAAGAAAAGAAAAGAAAATAGAACCAAACCGAGAGGAATGGAACAAATAGAAGAATTATGCACAACTAGAATACAACCGACAATAAACAATGCGACAGGATAGCATGTACCAAGCAAGGAAACCAGGAAATGATGCGATGTTTGTGATGGCCGTCAGCCAAATGGTCGTAAATGCGAGTTGACCCAATCCAAGCGTCGAGGCAGGATTTGTTGAGGAGAGAATAAAGAGATAAATGAAGAATAGATGCGGCATAGAGGGGTCGGATCGGTCGTGCGGCATGAAGTTGTCGTGCATGCGTGCGAAGCCGTGAGGGTCATCCGAGATAGCGTTATTATGCGAGTTGATAGCGAGTGCTGGGCCGCATGGGCGAGAGGTAGAAGCTTAGAGCTCAAGCGCAGCCTCCTCCGGCGTGAGGCTCCGCTCCCGCACGAGCCGGTAGCGCTCTGCTGACTTGGACGGCGACGAGAAGGTGAAGTAGGTGTAAGTCTTCTCCTTCTCCGGCGTGGAAAAGGACTGGGGCTCCTCGGGCTCGACGGACACGCCCCGGATGCGCGGGGTCATGTCGAGCTCGAACTCGGCGGGGATGAAATCATCACCAATCTCCGGCTCGAGAGATCGGTCCTGAGTAAGGAGTTAGCGATGGACGCAATGCGGTGGCCAAAGCATTACTTACCTGAGGGACCTTAGAAGGCGTGAGGGGTAGCTCAATGGCACGACGCTTCGAGGGTGAACCCTCCTCGTAGGCTTCCGTCACATCAGCGAGCGGAAGGACGGTGAGCTCGTAGCAGCGAGTGTCCGCGTCGACCTCCTCAACACGGGGCTGGTCTTCATGGTCCTCCAAAACAACGGGGAGCGAGGGGGAGCGACTCTTAGACGCCTTGGGCTTGCGGGGCTTAGAAGTCCTTGCCTTGCTCGTCGACTTGGTCGGCTTCTTTTTCTTCTTCTCGTTCTCGAGTTCCTGGCTGGCATTAATAGCCTTGGCCTGAAGTGGCTTAACTGTCTTGGGAGCCAGAGGGGCCTTGCGCTTCTTCCCCTTGGGAACGGGGGCGCCAGCGCGCAGGCCGGTCAGCGGGTCGATGTTCTCCTTCTCGGCCTCGGCATCGAAGAGGGATAAGGTGGTGATGTTGGAAGTGAAGAGGGCAGTGATGGTGGTAGCGGATGTTGTTGAGACCGCACCTTTTGAGGTCGACTTGGTGGCAGACGATTTGGCCACATCGGCCACACAGGCCTCATCAACGAACACGGTGAAAGCAGCTTTGCTGGGGGCCATCGCAGCTGATAGATGTGAGGATGATGTATTCAAGAAGTGCTTGAAGATAGCGATGTCGGTGGACTTGACCTTGAGGGTGTCGTTGGCGGGTGGTTGAGGAATAAGAAAGGGGTTATGGCGCGCTTTTGAAGTCAGTTGAAACTCCGCCATCCATTCCCACGGTCACTCACGCAGCGCCGCACAATAAACGCGTCGCGTCGTCGCGTCTTGTCACGTGTTTTGACGCGACCGCGTTGTGGGCGCCCACAACGGGCCTACGGTCCGGACCTTCCACACGCCTCTGCCTGCCACTCACCTGTGTATGCTGCTACTGTCCAGTCCTTTGCACTTCTACCTTCAAGAACTAGGGATTCCATGATATTGCTCAAAGGATACCCTTCTCACGCTACGGAATCTGATGCCTATCGCAGTGCCGATTTGCTTTTTAAGTTCAGGCGGTATCGAACTGGCCGGCGACACCATACGAAGTAGATCCTGTTCTCTTAGATATCGATGCACTTCAAGTAATTATCACTCACCAGAGTCTGTCGCATACTGATGTTACTGTCCGTCCTATATGGTTACAACAAATGTGTACTTAAGAGCCGGCGCAAGTTAGGCGACTTCTTATCGACTCCTGTCGTCCCCAATACCGGTATGTTATAACACAGACTCCTGGTTTTTCCGCATACTTCATAATGAACGTTCTATCTGCAGTAGATCAATCACCTGGTCTTGATCATTCTGGCCTAAGGATAGAGCACGCTATATGGAACATACAAGACAAATACCACCGCTCGTCGATCAATTCAATTGGGTTCCCGAAACTAGGCATGGTCAGATACATTGTTGGAGCGATCACTTCCTTGGTCCCCGGACCCGTTCTCAAGGAACATCGCAGTACCTCGTTCTGGAAATCTCCTTGCTGGCCTGGACTCGGAACTCGGAAGCCGGCTCTCATTACGATTGCATCCTTCCATATCTAAGGCAATAATTGCGGAGTGACATCACTGGCCGTCAAGTATAGTGCTGAGCGGGTCGAGTACGTAAATTACCCCTCTCATCACAGCGGGCTGGCATTGTCTTGTAGCTCACTGAATGTATGTGCCCAGCAGCTTCGGTAATAGGGTCGGACGTATACAGCCTCTTGGTGGTACAGGACGCTCTAGACATCCGAGCATCCTTTCTGTAAGCGGCAACGTGTATCTTTCAAAACTGCACGCAACCTTAAGCTCGGGTTTGATCAAAGGTACGGAACTTGCCGAGGGAAGCAAATGTGTCCCGCTGTCCCGGGAAGAAATCTCAAGCTCGATCTACACGCGCGATTAGATCCTGTGGCCAGGTCCATCCTCTCCTTCCAATAGTTTGCTCCACCCGGGACGGTGGCAAGGCTCGATATGCACGCTATCACAGTCATGGTTGGTCGATCACACTCAAGCTCGGAGAATGTCTCACTTCTGCGGTGCGGAATTGTTGCGTCTGGCTGCCTCATGCTTTACACGCCGTAACTGGACGTCAATCACGTTTATTACACCCCTTCCATTTACTGTCCCCCTTTCTCCGACCATATTAACCCTTCGTCTCTGAAGTTTGCGCTAGGCTCAACCTCCTCTTCGGAGTCTCTTCTATTCGTCCTTTCCCTCCGTTCGCCATGCCGTCGAGGACTAACGCCTCCCCCTCCCCACCGGACCTCGGCACCTTCATCGACGATGGCGCCCTCGAGCTTGTTGAAGTCTTGGGTTATGGTGGCTACGGTGTCGTTTACCGCGCTGTCTCATGCGACAACACCTCCTATGCAGTAAAGTGTCTCATCCATGCTCAGATGCACGAGTCGTCTCGTCAGCGACAGGTTCATCTTCGTGAAATATCTCTTCACCAGCGTGCTTCTGCGCATCCCAACGTCGTCACCCTCCATCGGGTAATCGAAGAGCCCGACTATACGTGGATCGTCATGGAATACTGCAGCGATGGCGATTTATTTTCTCAGATTCTCAATCACCGTCGCTATCTCGGGAGAGAACGTCTCATCAAGCGGGTTTTTCTCCAGCTGCTTGACGCGGTTGACTACTGCCACTCGGTTGGTATATACCACCGTGATTTGAAGCCGGAGAACGTTCTGTGTTTCGACGAAGGCCTGCGGCTGGCCATCACTGACTTCGGCCTCGCCACGACCGATAAGCTCAGTGACGAATTCCGCACAGGCAGTATTTATCATATGAGTCCTGGTATGTTTTATGTCGGCGTCATTTCGGCTTTACTGATCACGTGTCTCTAGAGTGCAGGGGTGGCGCCTTTGCTCCCACTGGGACGTATTCTCCTATGTTCAATGACATATGGTCACTTGGTATCATTCTTCTCAACATAATCACTGGCCGAAATCCCTGGCGGTCCGCTGCGGACTCCGATCCCACATTCCGTGCCTACCTACAGAATCCTGCCGGATTTCTTCCGACCGTCCTGCCAATCTCCGATGAGGTCAACGCTCTCCTCGTTCGGACACTTGAAGTTGATTGGCGAAAGCGTATAACACTTCCCGACTTGCGAAGGGCGATCAAGGGGGTACGATCCTTCTACTCTGACGACGTCATCTTCCAGGGCAGCATGGCTCGCTGTCCTTGGGAGGCCGACATCGATATCGAGAATGACTCGCCGGTGGAGGACGTGCCAGATGCGAAGTTCGTGTCGCATTGGAGCAAGGAGACAGACTCGGAGATGGTGTTTGCTACAGCGTCGCAGGCCGAGTCGCCCTGGGCGAACAGCTCGGCTGCGGATGCAACGTGGGGCGAGGACACCTTTGTCCGCTCTGTCACGCCGTCACCGACATTCTCGCGGAAACATCGGTCGACTCCAAGGACACCGCCATCTACTCACTCTATGTCGTCGCCTGTAGGATCGATACCTTCGTTGCCTGCCACGCCTCGTTACCACGATGCGGAGCTCGACATGTCTTACGATATGGTGCCTGCGAAGCCTTTACTCACCATCAATACTGCGTTCGGTCGAACCGACTACGAGGTCGCCGAGTCCAATGCCATGGTCTCTCCTGGATCATCAGCGATGCAGACCGCCATCGAGAGTGCGATCGAGAGCATGGCGGACGCATGGGACTCCAGATACTTCTTTACCAGTGCGACATCGCCTTCGAAGGAATCGACGATGGAGTCTGCTATCGATTTGGGGATAGACTTGGTTATGGATGATGAAGATATCATCGACACTTGGACGTATTCCACGACGGATGCAACTGAGTCTGTCGCTTATCTGTCGTCTCAGTCAACGTCCTTTGGCCGGCGGAGTACCGTGACCGGCATCGAACTCAACTTCCAGACCGAGTATTCCTCTGACGAGATTGAAGAGGTCGTTGAGGACAGCAAGCCACCCCTCTTCATTAATCCGTACCCTCAGTCGGTATTCCAATTCGATCTCACGCCGCAGCCAGTACCTCTGACGTCTCCTTCCCCGCCGTCCTCGAAGAAGTCCCGGGACGGAAAGTCGAAGGGATCCAATATATTTAGTCCCATCAAGTCCGCTTTCCTCCGCTCCTTTTCTCCTTCTTCCTTCGCCGGACAGCAGTCGCCACGGGTACAGAAGCAGCGCTCCCTTACTCCAGGGTCCCCCTTCAGTTCCAGCCCCGCCACTACTGTCTTTCAGGGCTCATCATCTCAATACACTAACACACTATCTTCCCAATTTATGTCGTCACGCTTATCGTCTCCCATGGCCACATCTCCATTATCACCGCCTATGACTACAGCCATCTCGTCCAGCGTCGCGCGCAGGAAGGCTGACGCCTCACGACTCCACAAAAGACGACATTGGTTCTCCCTCTCACGCGGCAAGCTTCTGGCGGCTGCCTGCGGCGCATAACACATTGCATTGCATTGGATTCATCAACACGCATAACCTTATTGAATCATGGCATGGAACGAACTTAGATTCTGACGGGCAGTCTGGTCGCTGTCCATGTATTGCATGTGCACTATCTCGTACACTGGTGTACTCTACTCAATGACTCAGACGCATTTGTACTTTAGCATCCTCATACTAGATGCATTCCATTACGTTCACAAACTTATCATGGTCGGGTTCTATTTAGAACGGCGAAGTCTCCGGATTGTATGATACGGTAAAGTTGACAGCACGGGCATGTGTTTTACTCGAGGACCGGAAGCGACATTTCACCTCTCATGTTTTCTGATGATAGAAAGATATCATGGGACTAGCAACAAGCGTCTAGGCACAGATCTGCGAAAACAGGAATGAGAAGTATATGATCGACTTCACCATGTCCGGAGGTCAACCAGTTTTCTGCCGCGTTCCCGCTCGACGTCACGGCTCGGCCGTACACCTGATCCCTTGTCCAGTCTCCGCGCACCTCCTCCAAATCCGTCGCCCATGCTAAGCGGCGAGTTCCCACCGTGCAGCATCCGGAAGAGGGTCTTGATGATGTTCATCTTGTTCCGACTCCCCCACACCTTGGCACTGCAGTCCTTGATACCAGCAGCCTTCAGGATCTGGTGGATCTGGGGCTGGCAGGCCAGCCCAAAACCGACGGGTCTTGGGCGCAGAATAATCTGTGTAGAGCCCAGTTTCGATGACATCTCCGTGAAGATGGTTCGCTTCTCGAAACGTTCGACGTAGTCCATATTGCGAATGGCCTCCTTCAAGGCTTGTTCCTGAGCCTCGGGCAATTCATCAGCTTTCCCTTCGCCGTAGCCCACCATACCATTCCCATTGCCGACCACTATGAGTGCGTACATGCGCTTGATTTTTCCCTTGCCTGTCTGCTGCGAGACCCGGCGCGCGAGAAGGAGGTACTGGTGTAGTCGTTTGATCTCGAACGAAGTTAGCGTCACCGCCTTTTGCCAGTCCACGGTGTCCTGACCCCCGTGCTCGTCTACATCCAGCCTTTCGTCGTCATCTACGCCTTCGACTTCCTTCTCCATGCGCTCGACGAACATCGAAGGGTCATTCCGGATGATGATTTTCGACGTGTGCCGTGACCGTATCGGTTCTAGGTCATCGGCTTCGAGTGAATCGTAGAATGGATGGTATGTTAGGAGATTAGGGTATTCTTCCGACCCCTCGAGCTCGTGGCCGCTTTTCTCGAGCTCTTCCTGCGCGGGTTCCGCATTTTCGCCCAACAGCTCAGTACTAGTGGTAGCCGGGGTGCGTGTAGAATTGTGACGGACACATGTCGAGCCAGATATGAAGGAAGTAGATGCTCTGCGACTTGACTGGCTCTGTCGTAGGCTTGCCCGGCAGACTTGAGCAAGTCTTTGCATCCCGAGTGTGCACGGAGCACACGTGAAGTTGTGAATTTAGGCCTTTGATTGGTGTGAGAAAATGATGCTTAGGCTCGTATGCAACATCTCCTCGAGCATGGAGGACTGGTGACGAGTCTAGTCCGTGTCTGCACCGCTTGCGAAGCTGCCTCGATATCCTCAGCCACTTACCGCTATGAGCTCCAACGACGACTCGGAAAATTCAGCTAGATCGCAATTGGTGGGCTCGGATATTGACAGCCTATACGGTGTCATAGATAAAGACAAGTAAGCTTGATCCCCAGGAGGTTACCTTGCTCGATCTGTAACGAGTGAAGCCAAGGGTTTACGGGCTGAACCTGACCGTCCCTGAAGACGCTAAGGCGGTCGTAAAACCATGGGACGAGCGTGAAGACACGACTCTTTTTGCGGAGTCTAATGTGGATGACCAAGTGCGCTCACAGTCAGCTTGTAAACGTTGTCTACAGGATGCCGACAGTCGCTCTTGTCAGCTGATCCTTCATATACCCTTCACGCAGAACGTGAGGGTAAAGTCTATCTTGGTGAAGCTGGGTACGTCATCGCCACATTTGAGGATCTCGCGTAAGTATCTGACCTCTACTGCAGGCAGAGGCGACGTTACTCCCCGCCGGTTGCAGATATACGCCAACCATCCTACTATCGTCGACTTCGCGGAAGCGGAAGCGATCACCCCCCAGCTAGATTTATCGTTATTAGCCGAAGCAGGGGTAACAGAGTATCCCTTGCGCATCGCTGCGTTCGCCAGCATCAACACGCTCTCGTTATTCTTCGTAAGCGCACGTCATTCACTCACGGTACACGGGCGCCCATCGATTTTGTGAGCAGAGCGAATCTTCAGGAGGTGATGCCTCTAGAATTTATTACGTCGGCTTCAAGGGAGACACGCGGGCGCCTCGTAAGGAGGCGAATACGAAGATGGTCGTTCCAGCGGAGAATGCGGCTCAATCTCGGATCCTGGACAGAGTCATGGAAAAGGCTGGTGCTAAGCAGACTACAGCGCGGTAGTATGGGTTTGACTGGACAGTTGTTCTTGCGCTTGGTGTGTTCGCGGATATATATGTGTATGTATCGCTAACGCTGTGTTGCACGTATGATTTGGGTGACGCTCTTACCCCGCCAGTGGTCAAGATCCTCGCCGTCACACTTAGTCAGCTTCTTTCCGATATCGCCAATGGTTCCCCTGGACTCAAGCTCGTACTTCTCTGATACAATCACAGCCAGATTCCGCCATATATCCTAATTTCTGTATACTTGAATAATTGTATACCCATGTCGGTGTTCATTTTGGCAGCTTATGAGGGTCCAAGCGCACAAACCTTCCGCTCGGCAGCAAAACCGGGAGCCTACGCTGTGAAGTTGAGCCAGCCGGCTATAGCATAGTATTATGCCTATGTAAATGTTGAGTGGCAGCGTTCTGTATGAGGGGCGTGTTGACAGGCCACTTCGCCTGTGGTAGGTCATCTAAGAGTGTACCTGCTCAGGCATATGCATCCTCTGCTTCGTTACCAGAAGGTAGTAACTCACCGGTAAATTACTCATGTAACATACTACCGAATTTCTCCCGGATCTTCAAGAGGACTGATCAGTGATGTGGCACTGAGACCAGCTGCCCGGTTCAGAAGACTTGTACGTCACCTTGTAAAGCTAGCATACGCAATGAGTATAATTCTGTGGACCCCTCATTTCATCCTTCATATGTCTTCATCTGTCTCGCCAATCGATTCCTGGTTCAGCATTAATTTTCGAGCTGGCACAGTTAGCGTTTCAACTTTCGAAGCTGCTACTCTGTTTATCGTTTATGGCAACAGATGGCTGGACCTTCTTAGGCTCGAATTCCAAATAACGTTCTTGCTCCAATGGTTAGGTCTTATAAGGGGTGATATCCAAGTTGGCGCCTCAGAAGACCGTAAGTACTCTTTCCTTTTGCTGACGATACGTATTTTCGACTGCTGAATCCGACTCGTCGGCTGATGCAATTCGTCGACATCGGAAGCTATGTACGCACGAATTTTCATAGGAAATATGATCCGACTATTTTCCGGCATCCAGTATCCCAGTAGCTGCACGGCCTACCCCACATCGTCACTCGGCGACGATCGCTCGAGTGTGGGGTCCGGGCGCACAGGCTTCAAGTCTAGTCGGAAACCCTCATGTCAGAGACCATCGATCTGAAGAGCCTGCGTAGTCCCAGTCCCTCGTCCAAGGTCCAAGGACACGCGAATGACTCCAAGGTAAATCTTGAGGACGCTTCCGGTTTGACAGAAAGAGCTCGAGTACATCGTGGAGAACAGGAGCACACCGACGTTGCTGGAGAAACTTCTGAAGTACCATCCAAATCTGTGCAGATCAAGGCCCACATCCAGTTCATTGCACTCTGCTATTCTTTATTCCTGGCCGGGTGGAATGATGGCACGACAGGTCCTCTGCTGCCTCGAATACAGAGAGTATACCACGTACGCGAGCTTTTTCATGAACAGATCCTAGCTTATCGCTGGTGTCATAACTCAGGTCGGCTTCGCAGTGGTGTCTCTAATCTTCATCTCGAACTGTATCGTGAGTGTCCACAGGGGTGTATGTGCCGGAGATTCTGATATCAGAGTACCAGGGTTTCATAGCTGGTGCTACTGCGAATGTCGCTTTGACGCACAGATTGGGCTTTGGGAAGGTGGGCGCATAGACACAGATCAGGGCCTCCTGAAATTAACCCTCAGTCGTTCTGCGCAGGTCATCGTGCTAGGTATGTTCCTGCGAATGTGACTGAACGAATTGTCTTATCAAGCTCCTTTCCCCCAGGCGCAGCCCTGCAGGCAATTGCATACACAGTTCAAGCACCCGCACCACCCTTCCCTGTCTTTGCCATAGCATTCGCTATCAATGGTTTCGGCATTGCGTTACAGGTACCTCCCACTCCCCCATTATATTCTTATCTCAGCCTATGCTAATGCACTCGCTATTCTTAGGACGCACAAGCAAATGGCTTCGTAGCCAGCTTGAAAGCCAACCCCACGACGAAGATGGGGATCATGCACGCTGTGTACGGTAAGTACTAAGCCACTGGCCTGCTCTAGCCGGGTGTCCTGCCGATTGCGAAGCCAAAAGGATTGTCTGACGGACAGTATAAGGCCTCGGTGCCCTCTGCGCCCCGCTGGTATCGACGCATTTTTCCCAGCTCCGCCATTGGTCGTATCACTACCTGTTTTCACTTGGTATCGCGGTATCGTGTGCGCTCGTGCTGGGGTTGGTGTTTAGGTTCAAGACGCAAGATGGTACGTGTCCCTAATGAGGTTATAATACTCGGGTGTTCCCAACGAGACCTTGACAGTAGTAGCAATTTCACCGGTCTTAGCTGATAAGTTTGAACCGCAGAATGCTATGCTGAAATTGGACAAGCCGCGAACGAGTCTGGGGAGAGTGCGGAGAGTGATTATAAGCAGATATTCAGGCTCAAGGCGGTGCACCTCCTCGCGATATTCTCGCTTATATATGTTGGGGTGGAGGTCACCATCGGAGGTGCGTTCCTCCTTCGGCCCCCCACTCTTCGTTCATATTTCCTGAAAATTGTCGCTGCAGGATGGACCGTCACCTACATCATCGATGTGCGGCATGGAGGAGCATCATCCGGGTACATATCATCCGGATTCTTTGGGGGTGCGTAGTAGGGTTATCTCACACTTCTATCCCGTCCTTGCTTCTGAATCAACCGGAATGAAATCATAATCGTATGTAGGCCTGACGGTTGGACGAGTCGCTCTTCTATGGGTGAATCACAAGGCAAGCATCTCATCGCGTGAAAGAAACTGCGGAGCTGACGCCGGTGACGCCTGCACAGGTCGGCGAACGCACTGTCCTCTTCATCTATGGTATCCTCGCCCTAGCGTACGTCTGCCGCGCACACCCCGACCGCCAACTCAATTCCTTCCTTAATTTAGGCTCGAACTCGTCATCTGGTTCGTCCCCTCCCTGATCGGGGGCGCCGTCACGGTCTCCATCGTCGGCATCCTCCTCGGCCCCATGTACCCCATCATCATGAATCACTCGGGGCGCATCCTCCCGCGGTGGCTCCTCACCGGCTGCATTGGCTGGATTGCGGGATTGGGTCAAGCGGGATCAGCACTGATTCCGTTCATTACGGGAGCGTTTGCGAGTAGGTTTGGGATCGTTAGTTTACAGCCGGTGTGAGTATTTATTGGCTGCATAGAACTGACTCGGAGTATTTAGTACTGAATTTTACGGCTATAGGTTGGTGACGATGATGGCCTGCATGCTAGTTTTGTGGGCTATTGTGCCCAATACTCCGCGTCGTCCCGATTAAATTTAGAGGGCATGCACAGCGCTTGGCAATGAGAACACAATAATGATATGACGAACCCCGATGATGTGAGTGCTCACATACAGAGTAATGTACCAGGGAAACATCCAGCAGGACACGATACAACTATCTCAAGAAATGATATGTAAGTACTGTATATCCTGACATC
This sequence comes from Neolentinus lepideus HHB14362 ss-1, assembly GCA_001632425.1. Lineage (NCBI taxonomy): Eukaryota > Fungi > Basidiomycota > Agaricomycetes > Gloeophyllales > Gloeophyllaceae > Neolentinus > Neolentinus lepideus. The sequence continues at coordinate 297,894 of KV425583.1, read as the reverse complement.
TCACCGCTTCCGTCTTGTATTGGGTTTCGACACTGGTGTCGCTGTCCTTCTTGTTTGACGCGAAATCTCTGGTGACGCTATCGATCCCACAGAAGATATTGTCGATAGCCGGGTCGAACGTCTAGGCCGGAAATTTGATTCGTCCTCATCACTGCTCCCCCTGGACCTGCCCTTCCGCGACGGCTTGACTGGCGACGGAGGCAAAGGCGGCACCTCGTCCTCATCCTCATCTTCGTCCTCGTCTGGTATCAGCGTCCCAGGTAGACTCCGCCCCGAATCCTTCTTCTTCTTTGCAGGCGTCGGATTAGTATCGTTTATCTGACCTCTGGTGCGCTTGGGTGTCGGGCTTGGACTATGGTCCCGATGGCCATTCCCATTGGTAAACATGGCCGCGGCGCTTGCATTGCTGTGAGAGGAGCTAAAGAAGTGCAGTTCCGGATTTGGCTCTGGCTCAGGCGATGGACTGTCGATCGTTTCGTTGGGGTCGAATGCGCCCGGCACTTTTCGAGGAGATTCGGAGAGAGATCTGTCGGCTTGCTTCGATTGTGAGGCGCTGGGGGCAGGAGCAGGTGGACGAGATGTCCCGAACACAGACGCTGAAAACTCGGTAGTCAGGATATCTGCCTCCTGCATTGGCGCCGGATGCTCTTTGGGCTGCTCTTTGGACAACTGCTCTTGAGGTGGGGCTTGGTCCTTGGAAGGTTCAGCAGCGGGCTGCTGGTTACCAGTCTCAGACACAGAGGCCATAGTTACATCCCCATCGCGTTCCTCACGTTGTTTCTCTTGATCTGATATAGCCAACGAGGGTGGCGTAGGAGGCCTTTCGACATCCATGGGAACTGGCGCCGATATTCTGCGTTCAGTCAACCTAGCTGGAAGCTTGATCTGTTTCCTGGATGGGTCGAAGAAGGCATTGGGCGTCGTATTTGCACTGCCCTTTGCGAATGGCGAGGTTGCTGAGGGGTTCCCAAGACCTAGGAACCCGTTTGGTAACTGGGTAACTGACGAACCTGGGTAATTTTGGGTATGAGGAGTGATTATGGGTGGAGGCGGAACGTTCGACGGCTTAATCGCGTCGAATATTGTCTTCTTCCGCGGTTTCGGTGCCGACACGAAGAGGTTGTCGTTCTTACCCAGATTTGATGGTGAAATGACAGTGTGTGGCTTATAATTGGGCCTGTGTGGACTGTCGTCTGGTAGTAGAGGTGTGCGATCGGGATTCCAGGTCATGCTAAGCCGACCGCTCGACGGCTTGACTTTGCCTAGGGATAAGTCTTCCAGCTCTTCCTCGAGTAACTGGCGCTCGATCTCGGGCATGAGCGACATGAGCTCGTCGAGCATCTTCCTCCGTTCCACTGCCATCTTCTGTGCCACGTCCAAACTCGACTCTTTCCCAGTGTGACCAAGAGTGCGCAAGGTAAACTGGCGGTCGTATTTAATAGCGGCCGTGTAGTCGCCGACGCGGACGAGCCGGACGCAGACGAGGTCCTGGAGGATGGGAATGGAGATTTGGGGAGTGCTTGGCGGAGGGTGGAGGGCGAAGTCTTGAAGGATAGCTTCTTCGAAAGCATTCAGTGGGAAGGAGAGAAGTTGTGTGAGGGCAAGCGGGCGAGGTTCGGCTGTGTGACGTCGTAGTCTATATATTAGGAACATAATAACAGACCGTGTATTCCAGAACTTACGTGAAAGCATCCATTTCAAAATTTTCCGGATGAGCTTGTCGCGCATCTCGCTCTGCTGCAGGAAGCTTCGTTGATACTGCCATGCCTCCCACAAACTCGACTCGGCCAATGCAATTAGGTAGATGGTAATATCCTTCGGCGCCATCAAGTGTGGCCGCACGGTGCGGACGTATTGACGGATAAGTCTGTTGGCGTCAGACTCGTGACTGAGTACCTCCATGATCTTCGGTATCTCGTTGCGCTTCACACGGGCATCGGAAAGATAGCTGATGGCTCTCTGCGCAGACAGGTCATGAGTAGAAGGAATCTATGAACGAGACCAGATACGCACCGGAATATCCGTCGCATTATCCAAGCACCAGTACGCCGCTGCTACACCCACGAACTGTGGTGGGACCGTCTTATGCTCCACATAATCCCCCGCTCTGTCATCGGCATAGAATCTCAGCAGATAGTAGTACAGACAATCGCGCTTCAGAGAGTCATAGCGGGTGTTGTCGAGGGCCTGGAGTAGATTCTGGAGAGCGTCGAGGTCGGCCGGCGGATATAGAGAGGCGGGGTCTGCAATGTTACCCATACGAAGCAGCAGGTCAAAGAGAAGACAGTCGGACAATTTTGCACGTCGTGATTCGATTTCTTCGCGTAGGGAGGGAGTCCAGGGAAAGGATTCTGGTGTACAACTGAAGTACGTCCATGGATCGCGAGCTGCGCTGCGCTGCTGCTGCTCCGGCCTTTGCTCATCCACGTCGAAGCTCAAGCTAATGTCCTCGTCCTAACCCATTGTTTAATTGAGATGCGCTCATTTCCAACAGAATTTGCAGATACTCACCGTTGTATCCATTTCTTCCCAGACGCGTTAAGTGGCGCTCAACAAGAGCGTGTTTCGGTAATAACAAAAGTTATTCTTTCAGAACAAGTCTCTTCAGAGAATTTCAGCTCTTCTCGCTATAGCTGTCGCGATGAGCTGAGCGTTTCGGTCTGAGGCTGGATCCGACCAACACGCTGTGGCGCTCTTGGCGTGTTGTTGAGAAGTGGCACACGTGACGCGTGGACTGAGTCGCATGAAGCATATGTATTTTTCTCCTGCTGTCAGTATTGCCTCTTTTGCCGTGCTTGTTTTATTTGAACTGCATTGTATTGCTGGATAACTTCAGGATTTCACCGCACCGCCCGCGCAATTCTCCGTTCGTCAAATCGTCTTAGCGAAGTTCGAGCTACCTCGCGAACGACAATATGATTGCTCTTCATGTATAATACCTGCGACAGGAACTATACGTCAGAGTGCATGGCGTCTGCTGCTAGTGGAGTGTTACTGATATGTAGCACACTGAATTTACCATGGTCTACAGACTGCTACGGCCCTACGGGTGTCAACCTATTCCTTAATCACCGTCCATGGCATGGGCGCGTCCAGGTCTACGTTCCCACCACTCCATACTACCCCTATATTCCCTTTAATCCCCAAACTTTTCCACTTCTCTGAAAACAGTACGACAGCGACGCCTACAGCAGCACTAGGTTCGATAACCATCTTCATCCTTTCCCAAACTAACTTCTGTGCCGTTACGATCTGCCTTTCGCTCACCGTAATCACGCCTTCTACCTTCTCAAGTATGATCTCAAAGTTTCGCGTTCCGACAGGCGTCCTAAGGCCATCGGCGATGGTCGATGTCACAACACGCTCGATCCGCTTGCCCGACTCGAATCCCCTGAAGCAGTCATCTGCCAGTTCTGGTTCGGCAGCATAAATTGGGATCCCATGCGCCTTTGCCACGATGCTGCTTCCCGCTAACAAACCTCCTCCCCCGACCTGCACAACGAGTGCGTCCAGCGGCTTGTCTAGTTCCTTCGCTTGCCGGATCATTTCCAGCACCACCGTTCCTTGTCCAGTAATGATATCATAATGATCATACGGAGGTATAAAGTATGCGCCAGTTCTCTGCCTGACCTCTTGACAGACACGCTCGCGGTCCTCCGCCAGGGGAGGCGAGAGAATGACTTGCGCCCCGTATCCTTCCGTTGCATTCTTCTTGATCACCGCGCTCGTCTCTGGCATGACAATGTACGCCTTGGCACCCTTAGCTTTCGCTGCGATAGCCAGTGCTTGTGCATGGTTTCCGGAGCTATGTGTAACCACTCCCTTGTCGAGCTCGGACCGCGACAGCTTCGATAATGCATATGTCGCGCCACGGATTTTGAAAGCCCCGCCCTTCTGCAAGTTCTCGGCTTTGAAGAGGAGGGTGGTCCCGATTGGGGCAAGAGTGGAGAGTGATTCAGATGTCAGTACGGGTGTTTGATGAATAGGAGACGATGCTAGGATGGCAGCAGCAGTCTCAATTGATTCGAGTGTCGGTACGCTGCCCTCCATGGTCGTGTGAAGGATGTCACTGTCAATCTCCCCTCGATCAGATTTAGCTGAGACGGGAGTCCGGACCGAACCTGCCGGACCCCGCAGAGGCTCTACGACGTTCACTCCTTTTCGTGGCATATGTATTGATTATTCGTGATACACGCTGTCTCCTTCCTGCCAAGAATAAGGCTCGACATGATTATCATACAGTATTCACAATCGAGCGAGGTTCGTCGGATCGTACTCTTGACTGAATCAAGGTGACGAGAAACAAATATGAACATGCAGAGTATGTATACGTCAAAAGACACATATATGTTGACTGACCCAATAAATAGATGATGAATGCACAAGATGAACACATTTCAACCGCTCCATAGTCGTACAAAGCTGTCAGCGGTAGGTATGCATCTATGTCAGGCGCAGAAACTTCCAGAAATCCTTGTTGGGAGGCTAGCACTATGTGTGAACAGAGATACACACTCGGTGCGGATATACACATACTTTATTGCTCGCTGCGCTTTTGTCTGAATGGTGTACAAAGATATGTGAGTTGTGCTTCTAGTGAGTTGATGGAACTGCAACAACTGACGAGTCACCAAACATTCATACACCGCGACTTTGACGTCCTTCTCCGACCAGAGGGAGCAGGTTGAACCTGACTGCCACTCATGGCCCTCAGCCCATATGGTGGTGGTTAATTCGAGGCCGTTGGCCTGACGAGGACCCGGAGGAATGGTTCGAGTGGGGTTTGACATAATTGAAGGTTTGAAATGACGGCTCAGACTCAGGCTCATTGTCTTATATGTTGAAGGCAGGACAATGGAGGCAATTATACGTAATTAGGAACCATGGAAATGTGGCAGACGATTTGCAGTGTGGCATTGATGGCAGTGATCCGAAAGCCACAGAAGCTGGGGTACAACGACAACACGTGTCCGTGATGACGACGAAAAGAAGGCAAGCGAAAATTTTTGATCCACGTATGTTTCAGTTGCTTTGTTAAGAACATCATGGCCTTGGTCATTTTCAGGTACGCGATGCCATGGTCTGGCCATTAGTCGAAAATCTTTTGCGAATCAAGGTGCCCATGTGGATGTCTCTCTCTTCCCTCTAATAGTTGAAGTAGGATGCGGTAATGGCACTTCTTGGGGCATTGGCCAAGAGTTGCGATATGCGGTAGCAGCCACAAAGAAGCACAACATGCTTACATAAGCCCATCACTTTGCTCTTTTGTCAAATGAGACGGTTTCAGACGCATCTCACGGCTGATGCTATGTATTACCATCTGCCACACGATAAGACATGTGCCATCCCTTTATACGTATAAAAGACCCGTGACTATACGTTCCCATCTGTTCACAGATTCTAGTTTCTGTGTCACTCACCGCCATCATGCCAGACGAAGAGTCCTCTCAGATGAATGTTATACTTGACAAGCTCGGCGCTCACTTCTCCGATCCGTGCATCACGCCGGTGATGGCACTCGACCGTGGCAGCCATCATAGGGTAAGTTGCCTATGCCACTCGATGTCATATGCCACATTAATTGCGAACGTTGGGATTCTCGTCTTAGACGTATGTTGTTTCTTTTACGAGCGGTGTAACGCGCGTCATAAGAATCAGCGACCCTCACTTCCGTCAGTTTGGGTCGGGTATCGTGCCACCGTCCAAAATGCGATCCGAAGTAGGAGCCTTCGTTTATTGCCCAGTGCTTTTGAAATACTAATATCCAGTCTAGGTCGCTGTCATTAAGTACGTTCGTGAGCACACCAAGATACCCGTGCCAGATGTACTATTCTATGACGAAGACAAGGACGGCAGCGTCGGTGCTGAGTGGATGGTCATGGAATACGTACGTCATTCATTAGCGGCTTACACCATCAATAATTGTTCATTAGATTGAGGGCAACCGATTGATTGATGTTTGGAGAGACATGTCCCCAGACCAACGGACTGCTGCAGCCTTGTCAATTGCCGATGTTTATCACGAACTTTTGGGTTTACGATTCGACAAGATCGGCAGTCTCTACGATGGTGATAAAGTCGGACCTATGACCTTCCTTCCCTCGAACAACAGGTACGACATCGGTCCTCCGGTCCACACCAAATGCGGCCCCTTCAGCTCTATCCGGGAGTGGCTCATCGCGCTCGCATCTGGAGACCTAGATTACGAGACCAGCTACAAAACCACACCAGAGATGGAAAAGCACCGTGAGGCAGCCCTTAGAGTTCTGTGCTCCACTCCTGTCTTCGACGACCCTTCCGTCCAAGATCTCTGCGCCATCTCCCTCGACCACGTCGACATGACAACCAGCAACATCCTGGTCGACTCCCAAGACCCTACCCGTATTGTTGGCGTCATAGATTGGGAGGGTGCTAGGACGGTGCCACTGTTCGCCATCCAACCCCGTTGGTACGCTCACCTCGGTTCCTTCGGCATTGCCTCCAGCGAGGAGGTCCGTCTCTCCCAAGTCTATACTCGCCAGGCTATTCGTGAGCGTGTGCCGGTTTGGTACGCCGCTACTGAATATCAAGGGCGCGCGTTGCGGGAGATGTTGAACCTTGCACGGTGCAGTACTTGGGACCCCGCAAACGCCCAGTTCGATATGGGGGATCGGTACATGCGTGGTCTGAAGTAACTGGCAGTTCGTGGTTCTAGACAGCACATAAGACATGCATTGCGATAGAAACGAATAGTAGGACACTTGAATACAGACATTGTTATGAAAATCATGCGGGCATAATGGGAACCGTGCTCAGATGAAACTGTCCATGTGACTTTGTAGGACACGCGACAAGGGAGTTAAAGTACGGTAAGAAAATATAGCAGTAGCCGAAGTACGCAGATACAAGGGGAAACTATGCGTTACGAAGATCCATTGAGCCGTGCACCAAAAACAATCAGATGTTACAAGACTTCTGCGATTACCCAGTACTCCGAAGTGGGCGGCTAGAGGGATATGCCTGAGAAGGGAGGCAGGAATAGAAGGGAGAAGTCTACCTTGTTGTCATATTCACTCGTATCTGCACGCGAAATTAGAGGCTGCTACCAACATGGAAAGAGTGATAATCTCGACTTACGACTTTTGATACATTGATAGACCACGACAGTCCTTAACGCAACGGAGACGAGGGTGCATTCATCGCCTTTGGCATATCTCCTTCCAGATCGCCAGGCATCCGACTCGGTCTCTTCTTCTGTGGTACGGGAGACCAGTGTTACTGTTTGTTCACCGACTTGGACAACCTCAGAAGGCATGGCTATGTCACGATGCAGCGTCTTTGAACAGAGGAGTATGCGCAAGATTGAGAGGGTCGTAGTTAGTGCGGATGCGGTGCCGCGATGGGGGGTATGTTGAGGTTGACACTGGTCCGGGCAGACGTATTTATGTCCAGCAGAGATCACGGAGGCAGAAAATTTAGATCTGGAATCGCGTGGAAAGATGTGGTTGCCGTCCGATAACGTGCTTCTTCATGGGCTATCTCCGGCTACGGCTGGTTGAAATTTTCTGTTCTTGAGACCGTACATCGTTGAAATTTATCGAATTCGGCTGGTATCGGAGCGGATGTTGAACGTTGTCGCTCGTCATTTGGATCCACGCGTCACAATAGAGAACGTCTTTATTTCTGACTTCCACTAGCTGAGCTTTCCGTCCCTTGGAACATACCGGACTCATGCTGAGTCGGCTAGTAATAGCGCCCAAGTCGAACAATGCCGTCGATAAAGAATCGGATCCTAATTTGTCCAATGACCGTGATGTATCCATACTTCTTTTCATTTGCTTCCGTCATGTACGGAGTTCCCCCGCGGCCAAAGGTCTGTCGAAGTAATGGAAGTTTTGCTTCTGACGAATGAACGAGGCTTACCAGAACAGTTTACGCATCCATTAGTTGGCTATATGGGGGTATTGATTAGATGGCCGATTGCCTGTCTTTTTTGGCATTGGACCCTTGGGCCTTGATGCATCGGACGTCCTCTCGAGTACAGACTTGACTGGCTTTGGGACGGCGTCACCCATCACAAGCAGAGATTTGTATGACCCACGCTCACTGTTTCAGAGTATATATCGTATCTTCCTAAAGTTCCTGGACATATGATGGAAGAACCATAGTTACACCACGGTTAGCCATGCCAGTAATCGCGAGGAGACCAGATACTTACCTACACCATTGGAAAGTGCTTATATCATCTCGAGTGCGACCAGCTGGTGTGCCTATGTTCAGGTTTACAGTTGGCACGCAACGAGTAGCGGCGCTGCGACAGTGAAGATTCCGAGATTTAGACTCGAGGAGGCTGATAACTCTGCTCTGATCAGGTCATGACCCGTACAGCTCAGTGCAGCGATAATGCGGTACATTTCAGAGGATAAGATCAAGAAAATCAGTCGTCGTTTCAGAGCCCGATGTTCGTTCCATGTCCAAACTTTCTGCGAAGCTTCGGAGGACGTGACTGTTACTGCTCTAGTACTTTTGTGACCTACTCTAGTCAGTCCTTGGGTTGAGAATCGTGCCAGTCTTATGTCTCTATTCCTCAGGCTTCAGACATATCATTACGCAAGCTCTGGCAACGTCTTGAGGATCGAAAAGCTGCAGCCATTCTGGTCACTTATCGAGTCAAAATAACTAAGTTACCACCACATGCCGGGGCCCTCAGCGAATGTCCTCGATGATTCATGTGCTGTATAGAGCAGAAAAAACTCACATCGACTCTCGAGACACTGTCAAGTCACAGAGCCACGATGATATTCGATTGAACAGTCGACAGCACCCCGAGCCTGATGGGTGACTCTGTAGTCATGATATGTGAGATTAGGCTGGGTTGTGCTGCGTAGGATGATATGAGGAGGGTTGTGCATTCGCTACTTCACGCCAAGCTATGAAGTCTGCTGGGGTCAAGCGAAGTTAATTGCACCTACGTCGGTATTCGACCGCTTTTCCCTAAACTTGAATGATGTCAAGACTCAGGCAGTATTCTAAAGGTCGTATTTGTCGTGATGCACTACGGTTAAGCTCCGATACCGCACAACACTTTCCACGTACGGCTAAGAACGCAGTCCACTGAAAGTGTCTGGTAAACAGACTATAATGACGTCTGGTCACGTCCCCTCTCGCCCGCAATACTAACAGAATCACGCTCCTGACCAGTTTGTCCCGACCTATGGCCTAGTGTCTTGGTAGATCCGATCGCTGTGTTGATACAACCATAGATTAGGAAGTATTTGTGCGTGAATTTGTTCTTTTCCACTGGACGTGTCTTCACATTTCATGGGCGTTCAATGCGTTTGGACATACTATCGCTGAACGGCCTCCAATTTTATTTATCATTTGCATAAGCCTTTGAAGTGACAGTGTGTGATAGCTACATAGCCTCCAGAACGGGGCCAACGGTGTGGAAGTTACACTTCCAGGTTGCGCAAGGTCATATATAGGTACGTTGGTCACTTCCCAATATATCTTGCCATTGAGTTATCACAACAGATGATATAAGTACACGATGATTTTGAAATGTTTTTGAGGGTTCTTCGCCGCAGGAGGATGATTAATCGACTTGGTCGATACCGTCAAATGAACTGAACTCACATTGATGTTTCCACATATAGCGTACACCATTCTTCGATCTCATCCCTTCAAAAAATTCAATCCTTTCGGAGGAACCTCCAGAACGTTTCGTTTGGGGGCTACATTCGCCTCGCAATCAGTCAGGCAGAACGCGAATCGACAAGACTCAACATACCCCGTTGGTTCCGTCACTGTAATCTAGGGGAAAAAGACGTGAGGCTCTTTACTCAGCTCACCTTGGGCAGAGACTCACGTTCAAGAATGCAGATGTATAAGTATGAGACTTTCTCTTTTGCGACCCAGACGCCGCACTCCTCCCCCTCAAGCCACTGCTGGCGCACCACCCAGTTTCTAGTCACTCCATTGGGATTCATTATGGGACTGGGCATTATTGAAGGACAGGGACTCGAAATCGGGATGGGGTACAGTCGACGAGAGTATACACAAAGGAGGTGTTTGGCTGGGCTGGGGTCCTCGAAATTTCAACCATGCATCAAAACATTCCCAGGCGTACGAACTTCTGTGGCCACCCCAGCCGGCGATATCGTCCGACACAGACGCCCACCCGTATCGGCGTCAGATAGCCATCGAATGTGACACTCGGATGGGCAAACTCACCGTGTGGCATGTGCGACCTTGAACCGCTGATGTGGTGATGTGGCCTGCATATTTAAACACCGCTTCTGTGTTGCCACTCGTTCTTAAAGCTCACTCTTACTCTCCCACTTGCAATTCGTTTCACTGCAATATGTCGTTGCACGTCGACTCCGAGATTAACATAGAAACCCTTGCAGTTCGTGTCGGCGAACGTCTCTCAAAGCCTTGTAAGGATCTTCAAGGATACGCGTGGGGTAAGTGAACCTTGAGTGCCACTTGACTTGCCACTGAACCGTGCTCTTAGGGAGTCATCACAAGGTCAGTTCTCGTCTTGTCAAATTTGCACTGTAGTGAACAATGTTGCAAGGTATTCATTGCCACCTTAGCCGACGAAGCAAAGGTACTCGTTCGGATCCACTGCCCCGCTTTCAGGCGCCCTGGAAGTGGCAGTGGCATTACACCGGCAGCAAAGATGGCGTCCGAAGTAAATATTCTCTGCCATGCCACACGGACACGACTCATTCTTTGACCAATCTTCCAGATAGCGACCATGCAGTTGGTCCAAGAAAACACCGGAATTCCTGTGCCCGATGTGTTCGCATACGATCCAGACGAGGATGGGAAAGTAGGTGGTGAGTGGATGGTGATGGAATTCGTGAGTTTGACTGTTGTTTTTGGCGGACGCATCTCAGTATTTTCGTGCAGGTTGAAGGCGTCGAGCTGCAGAAAGCCTGGCCGAATATGAACAAGGATCAGCGCTCGCTTGTCGTCCGTTCCATCGCTGACGTCTGGGCCCAGCTCCTCAAACTTCGCTTCTCGAGTATTGGCAGCATATGGGATGACGGTAAGGGCGGTTTCAGGGTTGGTCCTATGACGTTCATGCCCTCCAACAATTTCTTCGCCGTCGCTCCTCCGGATCCAGAGAAGTGCGGCCCCTTCGACTCCCCTCGCAGGTGGCTTCTAGCTATGGCCGAAGGCGACCTCAAGTATCAGCTATCTCTCAAAGCGAACAGCTTACAGCTCCAGTACAAGAACACTGCGATGCAGAGGATTGCGTTTGACGGTGTCGTTCCCGAGGAGCGCGACGACGATATGTCTACCATCGCTCTTGAGCATGGTGATATGAATTGCAGCAACATCCTGCTCGATGCGGCAAACCCAGTCATCATCAAGTCCGTCATCGATTGGGAGGGTACCAGGACGGCCCCGCTCTGGGCTATTCAACCACGCCCCTTCGACCACATTGATGAAGAGGCCATGAGCTCGCAGGAGAAACAACTGTACCAGCGCTTGTTTAGAGCCCATGTAGGACAGCAAGTACCTGCCTGGCTCGCTGCTACTGGAGAACCTGGGAAGCAGCTTCGTCAGTACTTGGTCTTGGCCCAGCTTAGTAACGTTGCTGATCCGCTAGAGGACTTCGAGCGAACAGACAAGTGGATGCAGGGTGTGGACTTCGACGTTTAGTGATGTATCGATTTTCAAGCTTGCGAATAAGACAACTTTATCACGATGAGTGACCTCGCGTTCGGTCGAGTCTGGCTCGTCTCTCGTCTCACGGAGCGGCTTACTCTCTCTCTCTGAGCGCAAATTTAGCTCACAGTCGTAAACCATGGCGTTGCTATCTATACGATTGACGTAACTTCTTCCTTCAAGTTATCGAGCGTGTACAAGGTAGACGCCCTATCCATCTTATTGCCGGTTCCATCCACCTGATTGTATGGTGAAGGGAATCATCATAAGGTATCATGATTCCTCTTGCGGTCGACAAAGAGACTCACTGGCATGTTTGCGTCAGACCTACATTGCCATAATGGTGAGCAACGGCTCGTTAGATTCACTATCCCAAACATATAGACGCATTGGAACTGGAAATGCGCAGCCCTCTTAGATACCCTCACAAGTGAGGAGCCTACTCTTTGTTGCGCTGGTTTTGTCCCTTGAATTGGATCCTCAGGGCTGGATAGATTTCCAGCATTGTCAAATATGGAAGGCAAAACACAAATATCCCAGTTGCAACAACTTTTGTCTATGATATCGATGCCATGCAGGTGGCGGAGGGGGTACCTGTGTGGTCACGCGTTATCCTATTCTACTACAGTTGAGTTTCTCATAATGCATGAGCTGATAATGCATAGTGGCTGATAACGCATAAGGATTTCACGACCCAAAATGCCATAAGTGCGCCCCACTAGTGGATGCATAAGATCTCATTATGCATAAGAAATGGCCGGTTCCAACCTGATGCATTGTGAGAAACTCAACTGTATGTTTTATGTGGCTCGTCGATAATACGCAGGTTTGAAGGAATTACCTTAGCTAGGGGTATCTGAAAATTTGAAGTTCAAGACATTATACTGCTCGCTTTCATCAATCGCGACGTGGTTCAGCCACAGCTTCCAAATCAGGTGGTCCCATCTCTAACAAGAGAAAGCATGACATCATCGGACGTGATCCTCTCCAAAAGTATATAAGGTCCCTGTCCATTGCACGGCTACGTTAACAAACCTCATGTCCTCTAAAGGAATTACCGGTACTCAGTCTCCCCCTCTCGAGGCGACAGGAGAGGATAAGCCGATGGGTGCCTCGTCCGTGAAGCAGGCTAGCTTAGGCGAGGGGGTCGATGCCGTGCCAGACAGCGAACAGAGAGGATGTGAGTAGCGTCTGATTCGCCTTGGTTGAGCCGATCTCTGACGCGGAGGCACTCTTGAAGCTTATTTCAAGGACTCTAACAAGGAACAGACGCAGAAACAGGCTCATGGTGTTCAGGTATGTTCCTCCAAGCTTCCTTCGCATTGGCCGAGACTTGACGATGGCATACCGTGCAGCCCAAGGAAAAGTAGTCATGATCATCAGGGCGCGGTGGTCAAAGTTGCATGTATATGAATATAATTGGAGCTCGCAGTTGTACCATCGCGGATGGGTTGTATCCCTATACAAAGCAGGGGAGGAATGATAGCATTATAATTCAATCCATCAATCACCCGCTCACGATCTACAAAGCAACGCTAACTCGTACACGCTCATATCTGCACTTGCATTCTTCACTGAGAGTCCTTCAAATACTCCGTCCACCACTCCTCAAATAATGAGAGGCCCAGACCACCCTCGACGCCGAGATCCTCTGTCTCCCGCGTGTAAAGCTGACAATCCCTTGGCCGACTTGTCGCAGCCTCCCCCTTCGGTGCTTCCGCATCCGGAATGATGTGACTGTGAGGCAGGCCGAGGATCTTCGCGAAAATCAAGCACATCTCGTACTTTGTGAACGGCTCTGCGGCGGAGTAATGCATGATGGGAGGGAGGGTGACATTCCTGAGGGCTATATAGCACGTCATCATTAGTACCGTTGAGGTTTGAGAGAGAGACATTGTACCTGAGAGGCGGACGAGGAAATTCGCGATGTCTACGACGTTAGTGGGGTACCGCGTGGCGTAGTGATCCATCTTGTACGTCTTCCCCGACTGGTCTTCGACGACATCGAGGAGGATATTCACGGCGGTGTCTGAATTCTTCGGTGCGGGACCATATCTGCACAGACTCTGTCAGCCTCAACCCGAGGAAACCAAAGTTGACCTACAGGACGGGTACGCGGAGTACAATGGATTTGGCACCCTGTACGCCGAGCACAGCTATCTCGCCGTCTCGTTTCGTGCGACCGTACAAGTTGACCGGGTTGGTTTGCGAAGAGGGGGTATAGGGAGGCGATGTGCCGTCGAATACATAGTCTAGGTGGTCGACCTCTTTAGTCACAGCTGCACACAGAGCCGCTACACGAAACAGCACCTGTTGATATATAGATGAGAGTGAATCTCAGATCACGCGATAGATGAGCTAGGTATTCTGAGGCGGACACGTTGAGCTAGCGGTGTGTCAGAGCGGGCGGAGGTCGAACGAGATTCAACGCGGTGCTCACCACTCGGGCGCCTTCGGGATTCTACAGACGGCGCCTCATTAAATCTAATATTCTCCTTCACAGCACAAACAACCCACCTTCTCAGCAACATCGGGCCTCCTCTCAGCCGCGCAGTGTATTACCCCTTGTCATCACGGTAGCCTAATCAGCACTTCTCCCACCCAGACTCAAAGAAACTGACTATGCACAATTGGGTTGGAACTCCTTGAAAACAGCTTCTGTTTCCCCCTTGTTGGTGATATTGACCTTCTTGAGTTCTCCTGTAGCTCTCGAGTTTGCTAGGCCGAGGACTTCATGTCCGCCTTTCTTGAAAGCGGCGTAGACGGCAGTGCCGAGTACACCGGATGCTCCTATGGATCATATCGTCAGTCGCCAATTATTGTAGCGTTGAAGGAATAGGTTACCTGTGACGATGACTTTCATTCTGCCTGTATGGTGAGCACTGAGAGTAGACAGCGGTCGCAGATTTCAAGACGCTGTGATAAGATCCACAGACCGCACAGCCACCATGCTTCTCGGTTAGAGCCGTACTCTTGCAAATTCTTTACCAACACTCGCTCGGAATCGTGTCAGCCTGAAGCGAGTGCTAAATCTGAAGAAAGTACTACGCGCATGTTACTGAAACTATCATGGTGCTTGACACAATAATTGGGGATGGACCAAGCTTCAGTAGCACCGAGTAATTCTATGTCACCCAAACATCCAAACATGATAGAACCCCCGTCATACTAGAAAGCTCAAGATATAACATAAAACCATTCATTGGATGGGATCTCATTCGACTTATCCGAAGAAACATCGTTGGACATTGTCAAACATATCCAAACAGAGCTACACCGATACCATGTTTGGTTGATCGACGGAGTTTGAAAATGTTGCGCTCTCTGTCTTGATCGAGTGCTTGCGGTTTCTTGCAATTCAGGTCCGCGTCGTTTCTGTTTCTTGTCCTTTAAATACCTCCTCCTGAGATTTCTTGAGTCAAGGGGCACTCGTCAGGAACTGGCAAATAATCCAAAACTCCATGAAGGCAAATTATAAGGTCTGTCCTCAGTATTTTCATGTTCGGTCTAGAAGACTGACAACCTACAGCTTTCGAACATCCTCGGAACGGTTTACCGGCAGGGTAACATAGTATTCACGCCGGATGGGAACTCAGTGCTGAGTCCAGTTGGGAATCGCGTGTCGGTGTTTGACCTCGTGAAGTAAGTTTCATTCGCCCGCCACAAGCCTTGCTTTTTTGCTGGAGTTCTGACTAGAAGATTGCAGTAACAAGTCATTTACCTTTCCTTTCGAGAATCGGAAGAACATCGCCGCTATCGCTCTTAGCCCCGACTCGAATGTGTTGATCTCCATTGACGAAGGTCCGCATCTTCGCAATCTCTACAGACTACGTCTTCTCACTCACCTTAGATGGAAGGGCGCTGCTCGTCAACTACAGGAGGAGAGTCGTGTTACATCATTTCAACTTTCATAAGCCGGTGAAGGCTGTGAAGTTCTCTCCGGACGGAAAGTATGTATACCGGACCTCTTCCGAGAGTCCCGCAGCCTTTCTGATACGTTCTAGGCACATCGCTGTAACCCACGACACTCATGTACAAGTCTGGCGGACGCCAAATCATCTCGTCAGAGAATTTGCGCCGTTCGTTCTGCACAGGACCTATACGGGTCACCACGACGAAGTTCTGAGCATCGAGTGGTCCCCGGACTCAAAGTGTGTGGCAGGCCAAGTTGCTATCATTCATTTTGCTAACATCGATTGCTTAGATGTTTCATCACGACGTCTCGTGATATGACTGCTCGACTCTTCACCTTGGACCCACTAGAAGGATTCCGTCCCAAGACATTCTCTGGTCATCGAGATGCCATCATTGCCGCATACTTCTCCTCAGATGGTGAAAATGTAATTGCGTCGCAAGCCAGCTCTGATTTACAACTGACATACGACTCAGATATACACCGTCAGCCGGGACGGCGCTGTTTTCACATGGAAGGCAAAGACGCTAGAAGACATGTCCGACAGTGATGACGACAGGCCTGGCGAGTCTTCCAAGTCGACTTTGGATGCAAACAAGATCGCGAACACCCGCTGGGGTGTTTTCAAGAGGAACTACTTCAACCAAGCGCACACGAAAGTGGTGTGCTCTACTTTCCACGTGGCATCATCGCTCCTGGTCGTCGGGTTCTCGACAGGTGTCTTCGGTCTGTGGGAGTTACCTGATTTTACCAATATCCACACTTTGTCCATCTCCAATGAGAAGATCTCCTCGGTCGCTATCAACCCGTCAGGCGAATGGCTCGCATTTGGCGCCAAAAAGCTCGGGCAACTCCTGGTATGGGAGTGGCAGAGCGAGAGCTACGTGCTCAAGCAACAAGGCCATTATTTCGACATGAACACCCTGTCGTATTCCAGTGACGGTCAGTACATCGCCACGGGTGGGGACGACGGCAAAGTAAAAGTGTGGAACACAACATCTGGTTTCTGCTTCGTCACCTTCTCCGAGCACTCGTCTGCGGTCTCAGCGATTGAGTTCGCAAAACAGGGCCAGCAGGTCTTATTTTCTGCCTCTCTGGATGGCACGGTCCGCGCTTTCGACCTCGTCCGCTACCGCAACTTCCGTGTATTCACCTCCCCAACTCCCGTCCAGTTCTCTTGTCTCGCGGTGGACCCCAGCGGCGAAGTCGTTGCAGCGGGGTCGACCGACTCGTTCGAGATCTTCCTGTGGTCCGTGCAGACCGGTAAACTGCTCGACGTCCTCGCTGGCCACGAGGGGCCGGTCAGCTCGCTATCGTTTGACCCGAACGGGGGCAACGTTCTAGCGAGCGGGAGCTGGGACAAGTCCATCCGTCTTTGGAACATCTTCGCGAGGTCGAGGAATGTGGAGCCGTTCCAGCTGAACTCGGACGTTCTATCTGTTGCCTTCAGGCCGGATGGCAAGGAGCTCGCGGCGTCTACGCTCGACGGCCAGATTGCCTTCTTTGATGTCGCGCAGGGCAAACAGACGACCATCATCGAAGGGAGGAAGGACATCTCTGGTGGTCGAAAAGCGGACGACCGCGTCAGCGCCGCGAATAATGCGTCGGGGAAGTCGTTCAACAGTCTTGCTTGGACGGCGGACGGCCGATGTATACTCGCTGGTGGAAACAGCAAGTATGTCGTGCTGTACGATGTGCAAGAAGGCGTCATGCTTAAGAAGTTTCAAATATCGGAAAACCTTTCGCTGGACGGTACGGAAGAGTTCCTGGACAGCCGGAGGGTCAACGATGCTGGTATTAACGTGGACTTGATCGATGACCGGGGGGAGGAAAGCGATTTGCAAGATAGGTTGGACAACTACAACACGCTGCCCGGCGCGCAGAGAGGTGATCTCTCGAAACGGCGGTACCGCCCAGAAGCGCGGACGAAGTGCATCCGATTTGCGCCTACCGGAAGAGCATGGGCTGCGGCGTCCACTGAAGGTCTTCTGATATACTCTGTGGACGACAACGTTACCTTCGATCCCTTCGACCTCGACATGGATCTGACGCCTCAGTCCATTATGACTGTCTTGTCTAACAAGGAGTTCCTTAAGGCTCTCGTCATGGCATTCCGTCTGAACGAGAATCCTCTAATCTCACGCGTATATGAATCGATCCCGACTCGCGACATACGATTCATCGCAAAGGCGCTCCCGGTCGTGTATCTCGACCGCATGCTGCGTTTCATCTCAGAGAGGATGGACCAGAACAGCCCCCATCTTGAGTTCGAATTGACGTGGGTGAGGGCAGTGCTGGGTGCACATGGACGACTGCTCCGGGATAGAAGCGGAGAATACGCGAGTGTTCTGAGAAGTGTACAAAAGGGCCTTGGGGATTTTGAGGTTGTGGTTGCGAAATTGTGAGTTCCATGTCTAACGGCACTTTTTACTGCTGGCTGATTGGGGTCACCTCAGGTGCGATGAGAACACGTCGACTCTCAAATACTTGATTGACCAGTCACAGATCCGGGAAAAACAGGATGGGCTTCATGATACAGACATGGCTGAATGAAGCAACCTGTGGCGTCTAATTTATCCCTCCTATTTACACAGCGACCCATGTCATGCGTCTTCTCAACATCCTAGCAGTGTAACTGTGAACTTGCCAATTTGGGTCTGAGGATCCATTACGAGGGGAAACTCATGTTGCGTGGGCTTTCAAAGTCAGAAGTCAGAAGTCGAACGGCGGTTGCCGTGTCTAAGAAAGCACCCTTCCCGTGGCGCTGACACAGATTTGAGTAAGCGTTCACCTCAACTGCTACTCATCTCAGAGAGACAAGTCCCCCGCAGCTCTAGAGTATGAAGTACCCAAGTCGACCTTACCTAGACATCACGCTTCGATCCATCGCACGTAAGTCAGAACACACAAAGTCATATTATCATTTCGTCGCGAAAGGTCAAGTACATCACAAAAGTTCAAGTACATCACGAAGGCCAATTCACAGAAGGGGAGAAATGAGACGACCACGCCCCAACAACGACTGACTCGCGGATCTCGACATCGACGTCGGCGAGATCGTGTTCTACAAGAAGCTCGCGGCACTTGGAGGCCACAACGGCGCCGACATCGCCAGATAGAGATACGGGCGTCACGCCAATCTAGAGGACGACGGGGGGCGAAAGACTCTCCGGCGTTTCCGATGCGAACGACGTCGATGCTAGTCCACTTCACCTCCATCGAGTCCAGAAGGGCGAAGACCTTGGGAGGCAGGTCGCCTTCCCAGGCCTCCTGAATCGGATGGTTGTCGGCGGGGCGGAGCTCCTTTGGCTTCACGTACGTCCACGTGCCATCAACCACGGAGTGGTGCTAGTGCGAGCGACCAAGACAGGTTGAGAGGGCAAGCCAGTGTAATAGCGCCTTGCCTCCATCTCGGACGGAGGGGACCGGAGCGTAAGGGAAAAGTTCTGCGGCGGGTGAATATCTTCTATGGTGGCGGAACCGCTGTCGCCAAGGCCCGAGGAAGTGGTCGTAGGAGGGTCGCGGAAAGCGTCGGGACTGTCAGCCATAGCGACGGCAATGCAGGTAGAGACAAAGCTGGATGCACTCAGGAAGTAAGGACAAGATGGGAAATTGAGTCCAACTTCGTCTAACGCGTGCAGGGAACCTGAGATTACTTCGACCGCTGTGAGGTTCGATGTGAACCATAGTAAAGTTCGGACGCAGCGCGAGGTATTAAATAAAAGCGATACGGTAAAGATTAAGTGGGTGTAAGCTACAGCGAGCAGTACGAGTACTTGCGAGGAGTTCGCCGAAGAGATTGAGGTCAGAAAGATGAGGGGCGTCTAGCTTAATAGAGTCCTGCCGGCACCGCCACAGGAATGTGCTATGCATGTATGACACGATAGTAATATGTATATATGTGCGTGCAGACTGAATGAGGGAAAACATAACAACTGTACAGGGATACAAAGCTATAGGATTTGTCTTATATAGGCAATAGTTACCGCTGCTCATATCATAGCTCCTGACATCAGCTCTATCCCTGGCCGTGGAAGGATCGAACACCGCTCAGAAAACACTTCCATATAGCGTTCACAACATAACCCTCCCCGGGTGGTGCAATGCTGACCGCAAAAGCAGACCTCTAGTAATTAGCAATGTAGCGATCAACACGGTACTACTTGCAGCAGACGATGGATTATGCTGATGAAAATTTCGGCTTTACTCCAGGGTGCAGCGAATCCCGGATGGTCCATGGCGAATCATACCACATCTTCTTCTCAAGCACTAGAAAATCCACCATGCGCTTATGCTCGAGCTCTTGATTCAAAGCGATAGCGCCTTCACGAGTGATCTTCTTTCCCTCCTTATTATAGAACGAGATTGCCTGAGTGGCGCATGAATCAGTCATAATTAAGAACGCACTCAAGGTAAACCCCGTTTCATACCTGCACCCTGTCATGCATAACACAAGCCTGCACGAGTAGTCGGTTCCCAATCTTAGGTTCGTCTGCGCCGAGGTAGGCTTCAGTGGCGCGTATGCTGACCACTCGCGTAGGCTTGACGTGGATCACGTCTCTCTTGATGGTGTGGAGCTCTTTCATGCTCGACAGCGCCCTAATCCGCGAGACCCACTCGTCTTGGTATGCGCCGCTCGATATGCGCTTCATTGCCTTCTCGTCCAGGCTAAAATATAACCTGAGCAACGGTGCGAACATAAGGGGCATAGAAACGCACTTTGCGAGAGCATCTTCAGCCTGCACGCAGGTCTTCTGCGCGATCGCTAAGAAGGGCGCCAGCCACGCGTTGCTTGGTGACGCAGCCTTGAAGATTTGGAATGACCAAGGGCTTTTGACGTTCACGTCGGGGAACGCATTCGACTTCGCCATGCGCCACATGCTACAAGAACACCCCATTAGCTGCAAGCAGTTGTTATTACCAGACAGAGCGTTTACCTCGCGACGTTTCGCACGTAGTTCTGTAGCATCAGATTCCACTCGTGGGCATGATCTCGGAACGTCGCATTCGGTTTGTAGGATTTTGTTACAGGTATATGCAAGTCTGACCAAACGAAAGAAATCAGTCAAACGACTGGAGCAGTCAGTGAGCGACCGTATGAGCTAGCAAGCTGCAGCACGCACCTAGAAGTTGAGATGGACCGGACCATGGGTCGAGCGTAGGATTCATCCGCTCGATCGCAATTAATTCTTGCAGCTGCTCCAGTTGCTCGGTGTACGTTAACCTCCTTTCCGCCTCGTCCACTCTCCGCAGGCCCTCTTTTCGTTGCCTAAGGATGTTTCCCGAGTAATGCTTCAGTGGCTTCTCCTTCTTTGGAGGTAAAGTAGGGGCTTTCGCAGAAGCTTTTGGGGAGGCTGTTGCGGCAGGGAAAGAGACCTTGAACGGCGTCGTAACGGGGGCTTTCGTGGCGGATATCGTCGGTTTTGGAGTGTTCATTTGCTTCGATGGCCTTGGACTTTGAGACATGGGTGGCTTGGCCTTCTGCGCCGTCGGTCTCGGGATGGTCTTGCCAGTAACATATGGCCGCATTCCATAGTACGTCCTGAGGCACTGTCTGCCAGACCCGCTGCACGATCGTAACATCACAGTTTCGGCGCAGTTTCGTACAGTCAAGCCGTTCATCATTGACGCCGTCGGCTTCGACCAAGTGAGAACCTCGTAGAAATCGAAAGCTTGGACGCGTCGGAGATTCACTCGATTTCTCTTTGTTTGTCAATATTTTGTCCTTCGCTTCACATGCCACATTTTGCCACATGCCACAGTTAGTACATACGATTCGCCATATCCATCCGACCACCCTTTGAGCTAACTCAGGAATCCACAAAGGGCCGTTTTACGATGGTGCGAATGTAAAATACCTGCAACTATCAGCCTCAGATTGGAAGTAGCAGCTCGCCACGGCATTCGCCTTGTGCAGTCCTTCAAGCTTAAACACTAAGCTCGTCCAAGAGTCAGGTACTCCAAGAAAAAACACTATCTTTGTATGTAATACAGAGTAGAGGAGTCCTTATATAACACCCGTCTCCCAATTTTCGATTCGAGGTTCGTACATCCCAATTAATACTACAGATATAGCTATTCGTCTATCAAGAATGCGAATAATGTGCTGGTAAAATTTATCAGAGTGTGAATGTGTGTTGAAATGACTTGTCCGTAGGCGAATGAATAACAAGGAGCCATACATAAACGTTGCCATGTGGAAATAAATACAATGAAATAGAGAGCGACGTCGTGATGTGTCGTGCAAGACGGTCATTATACCAAATAACTGACATTGACAGGTCAGGTCAGGGCCTAAGCTCAATGAAGATAGATAATATGCATAGATGGTAGCCTCACCCCAGCAGTTTACTGGGCAGAGACAGTGATACCTCGCCAGAACCGCCACCCACGGCTCTTCTTCGACTTTGCGACGACAACGTCCTCCTCACTGTCCGGCGGCGTGGGTAGCTCGCTGCCCCTCCGCAGTCCCGACTCGGAATACACCGGCGCAAGATCGGACCTTGGCGTGCTCAATGGCGTGCTGTCCGCAGACGAGTAGCCCTCCTCACTCAGAGACACCGACATGAAATTTGGGTCGGAGTGGGTCGTGCGGGACATGGCGGGCAGGGATAGCGACTCGAGGGGCGGAGACGGCGCCACAGGTAATGTGCGCAATTGATCGGCCGAGGACAATATGATGTCGATGGGGCCTGCCATCCAAGCTCGGGGCGGGATGCGCCACTCGCCATTCGTGCTGTTCTCGAGGTCGAGCGCGCCAGACAGGACTGCCTCCGCGACAGTCGGCTCTGCTGTCGTCCCCGCGATCGGGACCGCCTCCGCGAACGTGCGCGCGGCCATCAGGTACGGGCTTGTGCGCTGCTCCGGTGGCCGCGGGTGGGGATAGTGTGTCGGTGGGTAGCAGAAGGAGAGCAGGAAGGTCTCCATGCTCTGCAAGAGTTGCGCGGGCTTGCGGGAGGGGAGGATGTGTACTAGATGGGCGTTTGTCGGCGCAGTCGTGCTAGACGGGAAGTCGAGGAGTGAGGGCGATGGCGAGGTGTTAGTTGTGTACTCAGAGCTGCGTCTACTGGACAGCGTGTGGACAGAATTGGGGCGCACGAGAAACGAGCGGCGGCGTACCGCGCTCGGCCGCGAGTGCATGGATATGGGCACGGCTGCGACTAGGAACGTGTGGCTGATCGTCGTCACGAGGATCGTGTATTTGAGCAGCACTTTGTCAGTAAGATTGGAAGGGAGGAAGTTGACAAGACCATCGAATGCACGCTGTGATGGGTCGACGGGTGGCAAACGAGAGTCGCGTCGCTTCTCAAGCACCTGAGGCCTAGGAGACGACGGGCGTGACAGAGTCGGAGGCGTGGACGGTAAAAGGCTCGTCGCTGAGGCTCGAGGGGAAGGGGGTTGACTCCATGTGAGCGTGGATAGCATGTTCGGTCGTGACTTGACCGGGCCGAGGTCACTCATGGTGCTGTCCTCTGTTAACTCGAGCACATCATGGTCGCCGCGCCTCCTCCAAACGCGCGCAACGCGCTCGGCCCATTCGAGGACGTAAACAAAACGCACTGATCCCGCGCTCTCCAATGCAAGTGGGGTCGTGAGGCGAAGGACACGGACAGCAGGACGTATCGGAAGTTCGGCCGGTATAGGTAAAGGACCATGTGTAATCAGTATGAGCAATGAATTGGATAGCTGTGGCGAGTATAAGAGCGGCTCAAGGTCCTTGACAGACGACGCTGATTTGTTTGCTTCAGTACCGGTCGTGTGTAGCAGCAAGTAACGAACGTACGTCCAATGACTAAGAGTACATCTCGACCCGACGGAGACGATAGCCTCTCCGCGTTCATGATCCATGGCTCTCTGGCGCTATGGGGGATGGCCGCGAATGGGTCCAACGGGAATTTCGACCTGGGTCTGAAGTCGTCGGCCATGGCTGAGTCGAAACAGCGCGCACACAGCCAGTATATTACAGGGCACAGAGGGTCAGAGAGTGGAAACGGGTAAAGAAAGGCAAATGATTTAAGCTTTGCGACCATGCCGGCGCAGGCAAAACGGGCCACAACTGGCGTCATCCGCCAGATCGTTTCGGGCGTATCGAAGTTTCCAGATACGCAGCGCTTAGATTTCATATAAGTTCATACTAGACCGGATCTTTCCCAATTCTACAACGTAAATACAGCACCGTCAGTTGCATGTTTCGAGGAAGAAGACGTACTGGGCTGTAATTGAGATGCTACTAGGCTAATCCTGCTACTGTCAGCGTCGACGTCCTCGACGGAAAACGTTTTATCTGCCTATTAAGCTGGTCCTCAAGGACGCCATCGAGACATGCGGTATTGCATACGAAAAGGACCCATACTGCTACCGACGGGTATTGCGGGGATCAACGTTCGCATCCGGTCTCTCCGCTATAATTATTCTCTACATCTTTCCGCAAGGTTGGTCCGTATCGCACATGCACCGTCTTCGAAGGTCAGTCTTCTATCGCGACCGACTTATCTGATAGCGCAATGCTGATATAGTGTCCTCGAACTTACTGACTTATGGGGAGCGGCAAACTCGCGAGTAGGTTCAGTCAATATTCAGGACTGGACCCACGAACGTTTCTATGACTCGTTGTCACCCAGAAATCGCCAAGATCAACGGTGAGCAGAGGATGCTCGACTGTCAAATAGATTTTGCCAAGATCATTCCAGTACGAGTATCACTGATTCCGCAAGCTATCGCCTGTCGATGCCGCCGTGTACAGAATTTCTCAGCAGATGAAAGGATCGCGTCTCGGCCACGTTGACCGATAAGCCAATCAGGCATAGAAGCAGAAGGACAGTATGTTTAGCAGTCTTTAATTCTGACATGTTCTCGTGCCCCGTACGTCCCTTCCCGCTCTCGATGGGATTCATGGGAAGCCTTTGTTATGATTAACCTAGCGTCTGATTGACTACCCTTCACTCCATTGTGAGCCGAACTTGAGCATCTTGCATCTAACCTGTTCAACTTGCGATTCATCCCCTGTGGAGATCTGGTCTTCGAACCTCTCGCTGTCGACAACCCACCGAGTATCGTGCACACTGATCTTTGTGCCTCAGATAGTCTCTGCTATACGAGAACGCCGTCTGGCGATGCTTGAACTGCCACCTAGGCTCATTTCCTCGTCGGCAATTTACCTCGCCTCCGGACAAACAGTTTCGGGGTTTCTGTTAGCTGCAATCCTGTGCGTCCGTAGTTACGACTGCTCTCGGTGCTTCCCAGCGGCGTAGATCATTGGTGCCTAACGTGCGCCGCTTCTAAGTTACTTGACCTCCCTGTGGTTGTCAGATCATTGCGATCAAATGACCCTCGCAGAAACATCATGATCTTAGTGATTCTAGTGCCTCACTTTGATCCGTGTTGCCCCGCTCGAACCGAAACCACTTTGTAGGAGTTTGCAATTTACGCGGACTCACGACCGTTGGCCCTACCTTTTTTTCATTGCTCGACGATATCCAAGTATCTGCAAAACGCTCACACAGTGCGTAGGTCAGATCTCTTCCAGACCCACAGATGCCTTCATATACCGACATCATCGAGTCTCGCTCTCGCGCGAGATCATAATGACCCATTGTCAGGTCCATTTTGGCGAGATGACATCTTTCATACCGCCCACCGAGCCGTTAGCAAATGGAATTTAGCTTATCTCCACAAGACCGTTGATGGAGATGTGATTGCGTTTCGATACCTTATCTGACAGTTACCAAGCTTGTTCGTCGTAACCCTGCAACGGAGGGTCCTGGCTTCAGGTCTCTTGTACCATGGACGTAAATGATGAATGCAGCGGTGTTCGAGCATTGGACCTGTCGCCTCGACAAAATGCGTAATCAGCCAGAAATATACGGGCAGGATTCGGACCCAGAGTCTTGCCCTCTGTCCCGATCTCAGGGCATACGGGGTTTCTTCATTCTCGTAGTCACACCATTGAAACAGTGTCGGCGAGATTGCCATGCGACCACAGCTGTGCACTCGTCGCTTTGTTTCGGAACTCCAGAATATGGCCTGTCGTAAATGCAAGTGGCTTCGCCGATCACATCGGAGGTGAGCAATTGACTTCCTTGACATTGTTAGTAGTTCGTGCTGGATTCCATGCTTATCATCTCGACTGCCCTCCGCAGGTCGCTTGGACTTCTTTCTTCCATTTCTTCTTGGCTCAGCTCGCTCTGTGTCAATGCCGCCAAAGTCTCTAGCTTGTCCTCAGAGTCATATCTGTTCCAGACATATTTACTAATTTGGTCCTCCCATCCTTGAATTTGGTGGCAATTTGTACTGGTCATGGGTTGTATATGGCTTATCGGCCACCCGATTGCGTCTTACATTGCAAACCTACGCGACCATAATGACTTGCTCAGGCTGATGGATAAGGGTCGCATTGGCCCGTATGTATGCCCGATGCCTTGCAATGGCTGTACGAACCTTCACGTTAACTCAACTTGCTCATTCTCGGACAAACTGGCTAAAAGTTCTTCTGCAGTTCGCTGGGCGACTGTTTCACGTAGCTGTTGATCTTTGTCTCGTATCTCGTCTACACTTTGAGTCTCAGGAGTCTCGCAAACATCTGCAGCGGTAATGATGGGCTTGGTATATCTTAGGCTTGTCCGATTGCCCGCCAAATGACGTGTACTTGGTCGTATCGGCACTGCCCATCTTTCCTCTCTAATGTCTGTCCCCCATGTTCTTGGCTCGTCGTGACCTGTTGTTCTTGGTTCGCCAAGGTCTTTCCGAACTCTACTGGTAAGTGTTTATCCAGTGGGATATTGTTGGCATCGTCAGCCTCCAAGTGACGCGCTACCCCAAGGCACGGCAAGGATACTACACTACCTTTTCAGGGCCTCGGGAGGGAGCATACTTGTTCAGGTCGGAATGCTGGTACTCCACCAAACCGGCGGGGGATCGGCTTGGACTTACTGCCTGTAGTGTGCGAGCCGCGGCCCCTCAGGTGCCGTGGACGGGTCACATCTCTTCATTCCTGGCTGTCAAGTGAGTGCTCACTGTCGGTATTTGTTACTACTCCGCTGCTTTCTTAGTATACTGTCCTCCTATTCTATCTGCTAGTTGCGCCTGCTCGACGGGCCTTCATCGATTGGAGCTTTTGTGGAATACTTAGAACTCCAATGTGAAGTGAAATCCGCTGCGCTACTACAGATGTTCTACATTCGAGACCTGCCTAAGTCTGTACGTTTGCGCTTTGAAAGAACAGGTGGCATATCACGGGCATTAGGGACTGCGGCCCAGCTACGCCTTTCTTGCATGAACAACGATATGACTTCACGGCTTCATGCCCGAACGTAAATGAACCCCGTGTGGGCTGCTACGATGGAAGGTGAGAACAGGCAACAACGGACGTTCCTCTACTTTGACCAGTAAGGAGGTTCTTGGCAAAGTTGGGAATGATCTTGATGATGGATGACAATCTGATGGGAGTGTTGTCTCTCTGTGTACTTGCCAAGTTATAGCGGTCATCATACTTCATTCAAAGTAACAGGGCTTAATGAGTCATTCACCGAGTCAGGACAGCCTTTCGCAGGTCTTGTGTCGACCCTTCAGCGGGCTCCTATATGTCACCGGTGAGGTTACGTTTCGCTTCCGTACCGTTCTACGAGGCTAGACCACACTTGATTCACCTTATTGCCGACATGTTCCGTGTATTGGAGAAAATTCGCCAATATCAGATGTGACAAGGGTGCCCCGTGGGGCTTAAGGACATCATAAACAGAAAGTTCGCGTCCAATAGTAATATACCAGTTCCATGGATCGGAACGTCGCCGTACATGATTTGTGCGAAGTCACTGTCATAACTTGAGGGGTACACACTCACAGGGTCACCAAAGTCTTCCTTGCAGTCCGTTTCCTAGCCGGTGTAGAATGTACACCAGACGAGTAACGAGCGAGGGACGCCCGGAGCTTTATACAGTGCTGACATCGAGGACATGGCCATCAGCAGGTGACCATTGTGGCATACCACTCCATAGCTTGCTCACGTACTGGTCTTAGTGTACCCATCCCCAAGTAGGCGCGCATTAATGAAATCGTAGACTCGGGCACCAGGTCTACTTTCATTGCCAAGGTATTCATGCAGCTTCGGAGCGTGTACCTCCCGGACCCGTTCTCTGTGGTGGAAGCACATCAATATACTTAAAAGGAAGTAGCTGGGACCGTGTAGGCAAGACCGTGGGTGAGCGGCGTGTAACGCTCGACGGCATTTATCTAAGAACGGTTCAGTATGCGGCCGTAGGCTCCGAGCTGAAGGGCATGTTCACCCAAAGGCTATCTCCGCGGCCTGTTGTCCACTTCGTCATCGCCTCGGACTGTCTCAAAATCACGAGCTGTGAACAAAGCTGAAAGTGTATAGAGCAAGAGACAGTGCATGAAGGGCAAGTGGCCAAGTTACTCCATATGCATATCACTGTTAGGGACCTGCTTTTCCGGCTACGATGAGCCATTCGCTGACGAAACATGACCAATGATAGCCATAAGTTTCGTTCTCTCGGAACCAGACTAACAGAAGAGAATGAGATCATCGTGATATAATACCTGACATTACTCACCATATAGATCTTTCATCCCCAAAAGACGTGAGTAATTCAGACGTCCAAAGTTATTGTGAGGACGATCAGAGATACCACAAACTTGAGTACAATGATCAGGTGGTTGTGTTGAAAGACAAACAGAGAGATTGACAGCACTCTCGCCGTGGAGGATTATTTTGACAAGATGGGTGATATCCTTCAATAATGTCTTCCTCATTCTTCAGAATCGCCATATTCAGAAGCAGTCGAGCTATTAGAGTACAAAATAATATGTAGTCTCCCAAAGGCGGCCATGATTGACTACCTTTTTAGGCAGTATAACACAAAATAACGAAGCGCGGACTTTTAGCCACTTTCCTACAAGTTGCCTCAGTGAATTGTCTACATACTCTTGCATCACCCTGGGTGTCACTAGTACTGTCAGACGTCCATAAATCTGCAGTCTGCGAGCGTCTTCTCCACTGTACCAAATCTAAGCAAGTCCAAGTGTGTTGCCGTATTGAACCTAGGCGTGGTACCAGGCCTCGCACTGGACAGCATCACGTCCCAAGTATGTCCAGCCAGAGATTTACGCGTCTCCCTCCAACATTGCGTCCTATCGTGCGCAGAAAGCCATCTCCTAGTCATGGTTGTGTATCTGGGGCGTTGTCTGTGTACGCAAGCCGCAGGTGCATCAGCAGCAATGCCGCGCAGAGCGACGCGGGCCCGGGGCAAACGCGTATTTCGACCGTCTTCACGATTCTCCTCGGCGTCGGGATAGCTACGACAGGATGCGGAATGTACGTTCACAATCGTACTTTTTTCTGTGGTTGATTTATGTATCATCTTTAGCTATCAGTTCTATCAAACCTTCACGTTATGGCCACCTGCGGTACGAGGAGACCTCCGAGCGGGAATCAAGGCTAAGAACCAAGGGGACTTGGTACTCAGTGAACGATATTTACGAAGGTGAGTTCGTCGGTGTATCATGGGATGTATGTGGTCCATCTTGTTGTGATGTGGAATGTCGTGAATGAACTTCGTTCTGCACAATAAGGCATCGCGCAGTTTAGGCAGTCACTGTTTCGTATTAGAACATGATGGACTATATCCTCCGACTACGACAGAAACACTAATGACTCATACGCCGGACAGAGCATTAGAAACCGCCCAATCTCTGCCGCTGTCCGACTTTTCTCCTGAACCGTATCTGAAACTATCAGGCATAGCAGTTGCCCTCGCCGAAGTCCTCGAAGCCAACGGCAAGCCTGAAGAGGCTTACAAAACATACGCAGACGCCCTCGATCGACTAAAGAAGGCCATCTCCTACAGCGAACAACTCAAACTTCAGGAACTCGCTAGTAGCGCTCCTACATCCAAGGACACTCCAACGCACGAAACCGAGCTCGTGTTAACGGGACCGGAACGGCTGCGTGCCGTCGCCATAGCATGCAAACTGGGTGAGATGGCGGATACATACCAGCAGCCTGAGACGGAGGAGGAACAGTGGTTAACGTGGGCCGTCGAGGAGCTGCTGCGCACTCTCATTGATATGCGCCAACATCATAAGATTGCTGACGCCACCAAGCGTGAGGAGAAGCAGAAGGATGTGCAGATTGTGTTGGCTGATCTGAGCCTGCCCAAGTGGGTGACGAAGACGGACGTCGGCGCACCGATTGAGGCGCTTGGAAGATTCTATGCGAAGACTGGAAGGGTTGAGTAAGTCTGCTTGTGCTCGTACATGGCAGTTCTGCTCAACAATATGACAATCGCAGTTATGCTACGACGCTCTACCTCCAGGCCATCTCGATTCTGATGCCTCCAGCAGGCTCGGGAAACACGGCCTCCGCAGAGGATAGTTGCCGCGGTACGATGTCTACAGCTAAGCTTGGTTTTCAACTGCTTACGACTCGCCATTAGTCGCCCAGCTGATGAGCAATCTTTCTGAGCTCATCATGCGAGGATCACCAACTCCGGATAAGCTGCATCAAGCTGAAGCATGGGCACAACAAGCATTAGCAGTTGTCAATAAGACAACCAAAACCGCTCGAGGCAACCCAGAGCAGATAGCAGGATGCGAAGAAACCCTGGGCGCTGTCCTATTCAACTTAGGGTCATTGAGAGAGGTCAGCTGTCTAGCCGTCCAATTGTCCTGAGCGTGAACTGATAGTCCCCCCTTCTTCCAAGATGAACAACGACCGTGCTGCCGCAAAGGACTACTTCGCGACAAGTCTGGAGCAGTCTAAGCGGATGCAATCGCAAGAAGGGATTCTCGAGGCAAAAACTGCTTTGCGCAGGCTCGAGAGAATCGACCGAGCGGAGGCTACAAAGAAAACCAGCCATTCATAACACAAATTAATAAATACGTTGCGGTGGAGAGACAGTGGTGGAGAGTTCGATGCAGGGACAAGAGAGTCGGAAATTATATACGGTGTTCATGAGTCGTCTGGCACCTCTTCGATCCGCGCTGAACGGCTCTCTGGTCGTGACGAATCGACCCCCGAATCCGCCACTTCCTCTATTACAGCGCCGTTCGCCGCGTGCTTCTCGGATTTCTCTCTCTTCTCGCCCTTCTTCTTCTTGCTGCTCTTCTTCACGTCCCAGTCCCACACGGGGATGAAGGAATCCACCTGGCACGATACGATCAGGGCCACGACCAATAACGCAGAGAAAGTTGACTCACAAATCCGACGTCCGCGAAAAGATTAGGGAATATCCAGATTCCAGGCGATGCAACAACGATAGTGATGATGTAGAATATTAATCGCACGATCGCGATCGCGAAGAATAGCCCGAGTAAGCCAATCACGCCCATGCTCAGATACGATACACCAAGTTTGAAAGTTGGCGGCCACAGTGGGAACATGACGCCAGCGAGCATTATAACAACCATTGCAATTGCGCCGACATATGTCGTCCATTGCGAGCCCTCATAGAACCATGCATAGTAGTCTTCGGGCTTGAACTGTTGTTCTCGAATAATTTGCAGTGTCTTGGGAGAGGATGACGTGGAGCCAGACGGCTGGCCGCGTTCCACGCGTAGGAAGAATGCAAAAGGAATGACGGTGTGGAGGAGTTGTTGCGCCTCGTCCTCAGAAGTGACTTTCGGGACGTTCTTCAGCTTCGCGTACGCCGGCGAGAGGATCGCTTTTATGGCGGATTTGCCTGGAATTCACCTTTATATCTGAGCATCGCGTCCAATATTGAGAGTAATGATATTCATACGCACCTTTGAAGTAATCAATACGTTTCCCTCCTAATACACCGACACGTATTTTCATGCCAGACTTGCTGCTTCGCAAGAAGTCTACGACATTTCGTAGGTCTTTCGGTGCTTTCTTTTGCTGGTCAACGGCTGTCGCTGACATCCTATTATTTTCTATGTCAGTCATATGTTGCTCCGCATGAAACTGCTTAAATACTCACCTGAAGACTATGAACAGTTGGGAGAAGGAGACAACGTTCGCGTGTGCGCTGGCCGAGGACAGCGTGGCGGCTTATGTCAGATTGCCTTTAGAGAAATACTTTCAATGTCCGCGAATTTGGAACGATCTGCAATCGCGATCGATCCACCTGTGGATCTAAAGAACGTCGGCAGCAACTTGAACACAAAGTCGTCTCACCGGAGGATGTCGAAGTAAGCGCGTCGAGACTGGATAGGCAGTGAATGATAGCACTAATACTCATGCTGCATGGAATACGTTCTGAGCTCGATACACCTGTTTAAATTTGATGTCAGCGAGAGGGTGCTAGAAACAACTGTTCAGCTGTGTATGTATCAGGTGAATGCTCGCAGACGGCCTCTCATGCTTCCCTTATAACTTGTCACAAATGAAGAACAACGGACCAGCGAAAGGCGTCTTCAACTCAACTCTCCTCTAGGTCTGTGTGCTCGGCAACAGATCTCATCGCTTTGGCCATGAAGAATTACAACCACATGATTCAACATGGAAGGGCGGCAGGACGGCCACAGTGGTACAACAGTGGATCTAACATAAAATTCACAACCCACAACTTTGACATCGTATCACAATCACAAGGACGCTCCGCATTACGAATACCCAATAAATTTCCAGTGGACACTGGGTGGCTTATAACACTATGAACGATTATAAAATCTCCATGAGATGACGATTTACTTACTTTATTCGTGTTGTCACTGCTATCTGAGGAAAACGTCAGAAAACACTCAGATATCAAGGAGCCAGAACGTTGACATACGTTCTTCAACGCTTTCATAGACTGCAACCTTTCCCTTTTCCGGTGCCCACTCGCCGCAATTCGATCCAGGCATCCATATCCACCCTTCAGCCCATGCGCGAGTGTGCTGTGGCATCCCATTTTCTTGTTTTGGCTCGGGGTATATCCTCCTAGATTCGTCCCCAGCGGCATTGTTTTTCTGACCCGCCATGATGTAGAAGAGGCAAAAGCTGGAATATTGGAGAAACGAAGTGGTTTATGACTCGTATTTCAGGCTAAGTCGGAGTGAGAGAAGCGTGTATATGGCATTCGAGAAAATACTCAGCTAGCACAGTAATTTCACGTATGAACATCGAATGAGAGTGCGAAAAGAGAATATGCTGGCTTCTATCTAGCCCTGAATACCCAATTTATCCAGACAAAGACACAGCGTGATCTGAAATTTGCGAATGGTATCGTGCTTGCGCCGCGCGTCGGGTGCATCGGTCTTGGACGGTTTTGGAACATCCTTTGTCTGCTACACTGAGATCATCAACCGAGATACACCCTGTTCTCACGAAGCGCCGCTGTGGCCCCTTGTGGCTCAGTGGCACGTCAAACACTTACATAAAACCGGCCCATCAGTGGCGCCGCTAGCTTCCATAACACCCATTCCCATATCCTGCCATGGACACCCCAGTGAACAGCATCGCCGTGGAAGTGTTGCGCGAGAGAGTAAGCCAACGTCTTGGCAAGGAATGCGTTGATCTCGAAAGCTATATGGGAGGTAAGCCCTTCTTCGCCGGAGTCTTTGATGTAGTACAGAGCTGACCAATGGTCGCGCTCCAGGTATGCACCATCAGGTCAGTTCTTTGTCAGGCACACTCGTGACACTTGAATTGAACATCAAGCCAGACGTACAAAGCACTCATGAATGATCGTTCCTTGAGGATTATCAGGGTTCACTGTGTACGAGCACGAAGACATGGAGGTGGCATAACGCCGATGACCAAACTGCCCTCGGAGGTTAGCGTTGTGGCCAATGTTATAACACTTTACTGTCCACTCACGACTGGCCTAGGTCGCGACCCTCAAATATGTCAAGGAGCATACCTGTATACCTGTTCCCGAAGTAATAGACTACGACAGAGACGAGGACGGAGCCGTAGGAGGAGAATGGATGGTCATGGAATACGTGTGTCCTTCCATCTCGACATACGAGCTATTGCCACGACGTCTGACCGGATCATTCCTGTTAATAGATCCCCGGTGTTTCTCTCGGGGAGAAATGGGGGGAAATGACCGTTACTCAGAAGGGAGAAGCTGCCCGCTCCATCGCGAACGTTTGGGCAGAGCTCCTGTCTCTCACTTTCCCTGCCATCGGTAGCTTGTACGAAGAGGGCAAGATCGGCCAAATGACCTTCTTTCCCTCCAACAACCCGAACAACATGGCTCCGCCCGACCACAGAAGCTGTGGGCCATTCGACTCAGCACAAGCCTGGCTCCTCGCTGTCGCCGCAGAGGACCTAACGTTCCGGCCATTACCCGAGCGCTCCAGCTTTGAGCTCGCAAGAAGAAAACTGGTTACCGAATTCATCCAGGACAACGATCTCTGGGACAATCTCGAGGCCCAGAGACTGTCCAGGATCACTCTCGAGCACCGGGATCTAACCTTGCGCAACATCCTCGTCGAAAAGGAAGACCCGACTCGCATTGTCGGAGTGATTGACTGGGAGGCTGCAAGAACCGTCCCACTCTGGGCGGTGAGAGGAGATTTCTTCAAGTCCTGCATTCATATCATGTCTGACGGGGAGAGGGAAGAGCTCAGTATTATGATTCGGGAGATCGTAGCGGAGCGCGTACCAGATTGGTACGATGCCACCTCCAACTTAGGGCGTGTGTTTTCCACTCTCCTTGATCAGGCTGAGAAGAGCTAGTGGGATCATGATGGGCTATTTTAAGCGAGTCATGGATCGATACCCTCGACAAACGGAGTTTCCTGTAGACTGATAATGTAACGCCAATAGTAAAGGAGAGCAAGTTCCGAACGTCACACGAGGATATACATCAATGCAGACGTGGTTGTGAAATGATCCAAGGCATTGTTAGATTTCTAGACATTAATTAACGTGCGGGTCGTGACCACCATTCCTGCTACTCAGCTTCAGCATCGTACCCCTCCTTCTCATTATGTGCCTCTACATCTGCCTTCGCTTCCTTAGCAGCCTTCTCCCGTTTGAACTTTTCCTTAGCGGCCTGCTTAAGATCTGCGTCGCCGGCTCTACTGAGCTCGTGTTGTTCAATCAAAAGCAGCGCCGCGAAGAAAGCTACCACCTGGCACGCAATTGTTAGGTAGAAAACGCCCTTGAAGCCAAGAAGATAGCCATGTATGGCTGTGGCTTTGACTTCTTGACTGAAGCCAGAATTCGCTGAGTTGATGATAGTGGGGTCGTTCAGGATATTCGAAATCACGTCTGAGTTGAGATTGAGCGGGTTCAGGGCGTTTCGCAGCTTATTGCCAATAATAGAAGCACAGATGGCTAGGGAGATTGTGGAGCCGAGTAGACGGACAAAATTACGAACTCCTGTGACGACGGCCATTTCTTGTCTAGATACACATGCCTGAGCGGCAATGAGCGTCCTATTTTGTCCAAGACAATTGTTATCATATGTAACGCCGGACACGGAAGCACAAATCGGTGACGTACGTTTGAAAAGTGAATCCAGCAGAGAGACCGCCCATTAGTAGCGTACCAACTATTCTGCCAGTGGAAGAATATTGGTCGATCGTGGATTGCAGACCCTGCGCAATACTCCACAGGACGTAACCGATTATGATATTGTATCTATAGTGTCCCGTCCGCGCGATGAAGACACCTCAATACAGAATTGATGAGCTGGTAACAGAAGAAGATCATGGGAATTACCGTTCAAAAATACGACAAGGGCTAAGGTCTATGTCAGCTATGTAATCGACGAGTTTGCCGTCCGAACATACCGACGGGTGCGAGGAATGGAAGCATGAGTACACTGGAATATATCGGGGAGCTCCCTCTGACCAATTGTAGAAATTGGGGAACGTAATACAGAATCTGAAGGAATATCACTTTGATGATCTTTATCGTCACGAAACAAAATGGATGCTTAC
The DNA here is from genome assembly GCA_001632425.1 of Neolentinus lepideus HHB14362 ss-1. Taxonomy (NCBI): domain Eukaryota; kingdom Fungi; phylum Basidiomycota; class Agaricomycetes; order Gloeophyllales; family Gloeophyllaceae; genus Neolentinus; species Neolentinus lepideus. Next base: position 262,463 of record KV425583.1, on the reverse strand, counting down.
GGCAAAGAACGTCATGCCACTATGTCACAGATGTGCTTTAGTAATGTTCTGAAAATTCATCATGAGACATACTTTGTCAAGGTGCAGATGTAAACACCCGTGACAGTCTTGTGCCTGAAAATGTGAACTGGAAACAAGTGTTAATGATCTAAAAATAAAGTTTACGAGCTTCGTCAACCACACGCACCTGGAATAATAGGCAACACGGCGAACTTCGCTTCCCAGACGACAAAACCCGCCGCAACAAGTACACCGAGGAACAACGGTACCAGCACCTGAGCAGAGGCCCAAGGATATGTGACACCTCCCCTACACTCGACGTCTGAGGAGCGGTGGATAGCAAGAATGATAACAATGGCACGGACCAGGTAAGAGCGATCTGTATAGTTATCAGCGAAATACGATTCAAAAAAAAATGAACGATGTCAATGTACCAAGACCAATATTGACGACAAAATCGTCAAGAAGGACCCAACGTAGTCAATCTTCTTGAGTTTTTCCATCATATTGCCTGTTACCCCCTTCAACGGGAGTAAAAGAACCGCGACCAAAATCGCGAGGCCGGCCATGGGAAGATTGATGTAGAAGCACCATCGCCTAGCGTTACATGTTGTTGTCAAGCTGGGGTGACAAGCGAGGCCGGACGACTCACCATGTGGTATACTGAGAAAATACACCACCAAGAATAGGACCAATACCATTAGAAACGGCGATGGTTCCTTCTTGGATACCTTGGTATTTACCGCGGTCCTTGAGAGACACGATGTCCGACACGCTGAAGACGGATCATGGCAGACATCACAGTGCCCGGTACGCAAAGACGTACATGATAAAGACCATGGTGATAATGGCTGACGAGATGCTTCAGAAGAATGTCCCATCATATGTTCATGGCTGCACATACCTCCACCTCCAATTCCTTGAAAAGCTCTGAATACGATAAGCTATATATGATACCGATAAGATATAGTATTTTCTGAATAAGCATTTACGTACTTGGATCATGGTTTTTGACAGTGCACAGGCCAAGGAGAAAATCAGGAAGAAGACTAAAGAGAAAAGCAAGACGGGTTTGCGCCCGAATACATCTGACCATCGCCCATAAAGCGGAGTAAAGGCCAGGCTACACGATTCAATATTTGAATGGGTCGGCTGAACTAGAAAAGATGATTTCGCACCTCGTCAAGAGATAAGCGGTCGCGATCCATGAGCTTTCTCGACCTGAATGCAAGTCAGACGAGATCTTGGGGAGAGCAGTGGCAACACTGCATTCAAGAACACATTAAGTTTATGTCACGTGAAACCGAGGCGTAGGAGCGCACGTACATCGTTTGATCCAAGAACGAGCATGACATGGCGACAGACAAACCAAGAAAGACAGTGATTACTTGTCTTGTCGGTAAAAAATTAGTCTGATCCTCCAGAGCAGGCGCCGAGGGGCTTGGTTTTCCTCCATCGATCGTAGCCGGCGAAGGGGGTTCCGGGCCGCCTATTAGAACGGTAGCATTGTCGTCCGCGCCATTCTCTCCCTTCCTCGCCGAGTCGTTCGCATCGACCGTGACGTCTAAACTATCGTTTTTACGAAGATGAGTCATCCTGTAAGCCAGAGAGGTTCGCTGCAGGGCTGAAGAGCGTGCATGATAGTCTATTTCACCGAGTTTATTAAAGGTGGTGCAGGCCGCGGGGGTCGGCGCGAGTGTCTGCCAATGAGATGATGAGAAGAAATTAGAAGACGATTGGCCGAAATGCCGACGATAGTCGGAGTATGCCGTTTTCTTGACACTAGTGGTCCTACTACCGTCCTAACAAGGGGTCGAGAGCAACAGGAAAAAGGAAAACCTTGCAGCAGCATGCACTCTAGCGCCCTTGATCATGATTCCAAGGACGATGTGGACTGCTCCAGTTTCTTGACAGTGGTACTATTACCGTCTAGGACCTAACAAGAAGGAAAAAGGAAAACCTTACAGCAGCATGCACTCTGAGTGCCCTTGATCTTTATTCCAAGGTCGATGTGGACTGCTCTGGAAGCATTCCTCCGAGTTTCGAGAGTCAGCCTATCTCCATAATAGAGTGATCACGCCGATCGCCACGGTTGGTTTGCGAATCCAGAGTAGGGTCCAGAGTCAAGGCTGACGAGGCTGTCGTGACCGATCCGTGTGGCTGTGCAAACCACGCGCTGCTGTCCGCGTAGCAAGCGTTCAAATGGATTTTTATTTTCAGTTGCACTCCCACGAACATGCCCCACAAGCGCGCTAAACGATCTACGAGAGAGAAGGAGAAACATCAAAGGTATGACGCGGACAACTTGTTATTCCTACAGGTGTTTTATTTTTGTCGAATTATCAATTATCAGAGGCAGTGATCTGGCACCACGCGAAGCAGGCGTATCTTCCGAGGCAGTCCCGAAGGCAATGGTGAGAGTGCTGAATGCTGCAAAAATACAGAGTGAGTACAGGAAACGGAAGAATGAAGAGAAGGACAGAGATGAGGGAAGCAAGAAGAAGCGGCGTAAGGTCGGTGGAGAGGCTAAGGCGGATAAGGCAGACATGCAGATATTACCTGGGGAGAGTCTTTCCCATTTTAATCGGTGCGTTTCAATGACGATGAGACAGCCACATTGATTCGTTTACATTACATCAATCAAAGACGTGTTGAAGATGCAATGCGTCCACTGGTGCGGTCCGCTGTTGAAGCGTCTTCGGCTCTGGAACGGAAGACACGGAAGGAGATGCTCAGAGAGAAAACTGAATCCAATCAGACTCAGAATAAACCGAAACAAAACAACAATTCTGACATAGAACAGACGAAACGGAAACCATCACCTTCGAAGACGGAATTCGCCACTCTCTCCACTTCGCAGCCCAAACGACTGAACGATATCGCTCAGGCCCCTCCTCAGTTTACTAGGGTACCTAAGACGAGGAAGGTGCCAGAGGAGAGTAAAACGTACAATGTGCTGTCTATGGCGCAGAAACAGATGATGGAGGAGGAGAGGGAGAAAGTGATCAAGCGATACCGCGATATGAAGGAGAAGAAGTTGAGGGATAATGGGAAGTTATGGACTGAAGAGAGTGAGGGAAAGGCAGGGACTTAGTGCCGCTATTCGCTATCCAGGTCTGAAAGTCATCACGATATTGCTACTGTACTCATTATAGGTCCCAATTTTATTGAAGACCCGGAGAGAAGACAACAAATACCGTCACATCTGTATCCGTCGTCAGCAATTAGCCTCCGGCATGTTCAGGAACCTCACTAGACCGTCATTCTTGACCCTGTTTGAAATCTATCATCTGCTGTCGTATCTGATGCTTCACTTTCCGGAACTATGCTGGGTAGATCCAATGAAGGGATCCAGACGCTACTAGCAGTTCAGACGTAGATCCGAGTCGCTTAAGCTTTCCTGATTATTCTGCCTAGTCCTATGGTCAATTCTCTATTCGTCACGGTCTCTGGAGGTCGGGTGTCGGATGCTCGACATACTGAATTCGCTATCAGCGCTACACGGGTTCTCCGTACACCACTGCCTCTCCGCCTCAGACGCAATCACCAGTATGTTCCTGCAGTTGCTCTGGGTGGCTATTCCATCACATTACTCAGTCATCTGTTGGCCCTCGTCATCGATTTCATCTTCATTTTGTTTTTTAATGAATGTGGTAAGGGTTAGGCCTGCTGCTTCGAGCTTCCGCGTCTCGGAAGTCAGAGCATCAAGCAGACATACTACATTATCATGTTTAGAGTTGAAGATGACAAATTCTAGAAACAGACAGACGGTTTTGGAGCTTTCATCATCCTCGGGATCTTCGCCTTCGAGGATCTCTGGAATGTCATCGAGTGTATGTGTTTGTTTAGCTGATGTTCTCAAGCTGACATCGAGGCTATTTGGGAGGAAAGTGGGGGACATACACACTGTACCAGAGATGAATCACGCCTGGCTTTGAAGATATATTGAAGCAAGGCATCGGGGAGGATTGATACGATCCTACTACCGCATTAGAAGCATGAGTACTCGAAACTCAGATGTCACTCTGCATCAATTTTCTCATGTAAGGATAGACTCGTCTTCAGATTCCGTGTCTCGGATCCGGCTTTGCCACATTGCCGGTGCCACATTCTCAGCCACCGCCGTATTTGCCGCCGATGCCGTGCCTCCGGCCTTCACGTGACAGCATTTGGATGTGTTTGTGTCGGGCGCTTACGCACTTGCGTATGAGTTCGGCAAGTTACGGCTGAGGTTTGTACAGCGGTTTTAAGTCGACCACTCGCTGCACTTGTTTGACATACACGTCCTCGAACACAATATGCCCGTGCGTTATCATTGTACTTTTATTGTATGACATGGGCATTTATGCACTTTTCTCTAGCGTCAATCTCGTTCATCTCGCCCCGCCCCTGCACGCGCTGCACCTGTCCAATCCCGCGGAGCAGCGACGACGGCAATGCCTCCATCTGCTGCTCACGCTCCTTATGGCAATCCAGCGCACGCACCTCCTGTTCATCCTCAGGCGCACACCCAGTCATCATCAGGCCAGCCTGGCCTACTCGCACAAATGGCCGCGACCGCTGGTTCCGTAGCGGTGGGCTCCACCGTCGGACACGGCATTTCTAGCATGCTTTTCGGTGGCAGCTCAGCCCGTGCAGAGGAGCAGCCCAGCCCCCAGCAGCTGAACCAGCAGGCGAATGCTGCGCCCTACGCTAACCAGCAGCAGGCAGCGGGTATTAGCTGTGAAGGACAGGCAAAGGGTGAGTAATCTGTTTCCATATTTAGTGCGCACGTTCTTGGGGTAACTGTTCGTTCTACAGAGTTCACGAAGTGTTTGGAGAAGGCGGACCTGCCGTCGTGTACGTGGTACCTTGAGCAGCTGAAGGCTGTGAGTACTTTCTTGGTTCCGTCAGCGTAGTGATGTTGACATACATGGTTATGTAGTGCCAGGCTGCTGCTGCTCCGTACTAGATACTTCGTACTAGACGCTCCGTACTACTAGATGCTCCGTACTAGATGACCATGTCGCCTTAGTTCGGTCCTAGGAATTATCTACAGTACAATAATACATAGGGTTTGCTCGCCGGCATGGCGTGTTCATCGCTCATAATAGTGGTGTGATCTCATTCAATCACAGCCACAAGAAATGCTGGACAGTCCTGGATCGCTGCGGCGCCGCGAAGTATGTTCAAGGAAGCACATAGCTTTTGTGTATATTATTAATGATTTATAACCTACGTGCAAAATCCAGGAGTCCGTGTTGCGCGAGAAGTAACTAGTCCCATGGTAGCCAAGATCCGATGAGCATGCAAGAAAGATAGTTTGCGGGGTAGGGTCGATCCGTTAGAGAATAAATTAGTCTTGAGCGGCCCTGTCAACATATTGAGAGCGACGGGCAAGCGCGTTACGATCGCCGTGACAATTCCTCCCGTACGGCCTGCGCGACGGCATTCGCGTCTAGGGTTATTTCTTGTCTCTGCGCAGAGGCGGGTAACGGTGTTGGCGACGGTAATGAGTCGCCAGACATCTTCCTATATCAGGGGAGTCTTTAGCCACATTATATTTACATCGAGACCATATCACACGAACCTATCGTTCCACCAAGCCATGTATTGCACTCCAATACTCGCCGCGGGTATTTCCCTATCACGGGCGAAAACATTCGGCGGAAAGAATTCCATGAGTGTTGCACGTGCTGATGGCTGCATGAATACGGCGTCCGAGAGATGGTCGCCGTACACGCTGAGTACCATCTAATACAGATCATTGTAAGCTCTAGATAGATCGTTTATGACACCGGCACGTACTGTCGATCGCAAAATAGCACTCATTCGCTCGTTCCACTCCGTCTCCCGGGAGACGACGTGCACCCCGTACCCATAATGCTTCTCCAGTCCACGAAGCGCGTCTACCAACAATTGATGGTCCTGCGCACGCAGCCTCGGCCCATCGCTCTCGCCCTGCCTCGTAATGTAAGTAATCACCGGCTTAGCCTTCTTCTTATTTTTGCTTTGGACAGCTCCCTCGGCGTCAAGGTCAACGCCTAAGTAGCCCGCCAGCGTTCTGCGAATTGGTGTGAACCAATGCTGCGACGCCTGCATCCGGGTGAACACGCCCGCCCATAACGGCAAGCCATTCTCAACCCCTTCTCGTTGCGCCGCTGACCTATCCAGCAACACGACTCGTTCAAGGAGGAACGGTACCTCTGTTGTGCGGAGATCGTCCCAGTCCTCGGCATACCACACTCCAACAGTAGGAAACGCGGCCTTGAGAAGGTAAGGATGGAGGCCCTGGCGAGAGCGTGGTCGTGTGATTTCGGGATCATGAGATTCAGGGTGCGGTTGGTGATCAGAATAGGTAGGAATTGTGGTGTAGATGAGGCGCATGGGGGGTGGGAGGGCGCTTACACCTGATGGAGGCATGTCTTGATCGAGAGTGAAGTAGGCGTGACAGAGGGAGATGAGGGTGTAGTTGTCTTGTACTGAAAGATTTGTCAGCCCGTGAAGGACTATGACTGAGACAGTGACTTACACGGGGAGGGGTCGGTAGACATAAGCGAAACGCCGCTTATTCTGGAAGATATGTGCCGCACTGTTAATCCCAAGAAAGGTCAAAAACCACCACTACATACCTTGAAGCATGGTCTCCAAATACCGTAGCTGCATCCTCGGGTCGTATAACTTGCCACTCTGCCTCGCTGGGACCTCTTGATGGATCCGCCGAGGAGGAAGCAATACTGCTGATTGGTGAGGGCAGGTCGCCATAGCTCACTACGAACATCGTTCCATTGGCGTAGACAACATTGTCTAGGATCGTGAAACCTGAGAAGAACATGCAACATTAATGCGAGACGTATAATCATGCAGCGCCTGTCAAACTTGTCAAGTGGCTCCGTACCTGGAACATGAGTTACTATCCTGCTTGTGGGCATATCGATCCCCCATGTAAGCTTTCCCTCGTCAGGATTACTTGGTCCTACCACCGTCACATCCTCTAGACCTTTCTGGGGGCCAAGCACGCTGGCCGCGTGCTTCCAAGTAATATCCTCATCTCTCAAATCGCTGAATTTATACCCGTACCTCTCCCATTCATGTCCTTCCCCCCATGTACGCATGACCTCCCCTTCTCGCCATTCATAGTCTCCAACGATGTCTTTCTCTAGCTGGTCCCGCCACGCCTTCGGTCTCCGCCCGTCCCTCTCAAATCCTTGGTTCTCGCCCATACCCAACCTCTTCGAAATCGCTGCCCGTCTACTCGCATCGAGTCCCACACTCGACAGCGATACTTCAAGATTGTATCCCAGTATGAACGCAGTGAGGCAGAAGAGCACGAGCGAGACTTCACGGCGTGTTGGTGGTGCTAGCCATGTCATTTTCGATTCGATTCGCGCCTCTCGAGCCGATTCGCGGTTCTGGTAGTATTCCTGGTGTCGTAGTGTAGCGTACGTAAGGAGGAAAGGAGTGTGAGGTTAAAGGAGTGAAGCGGCATGTACAAACTGTCCGCGCATCTGGTAAGGTTGACACCTTATTAAGACAATGCCGTCGAGGCGGACATATGCGATATGCGACGATTCGCATCAGAACTTGAACATTCCTCCCACGAGTTTTTATCAGTTTCCTTAATGTCATGATACAATGGCCTTTAAAGAGCTAGCAACTCATGAGCACCGCAACATGAAACATATGTAGTTCGACATTATATACGAAAGAGGAAATGAATATACCATATTGCGATATGTTGATCCAGATCTAGTCGATAAATATTCTCACAAGTGACGTTATAGGTTCAAAAAATGGCTTCTGAGTAAACCCGCAGGACAAGTTGTCTCAGAATTTAAGTCATACAGATACAGAGTACAAGTGTACAAGAGCGAATATAAAATAAAATCTCGGATATAAATGACAACGAACTGATGCTTACACCTCCTGGCTGACCTCGCCTTTCTTGCCCTTACTGTTATAGGGAACATGTTAGACCATGTATGGGGATGATGATGATGTGCACGTACCTCGACTTGCTGGGCAAGAGTTCGGGCTGGATGAATGGCACGACACCACCCTGACTGATGACAACGTTACCCAACAACTTGTGCAGTCTGCGAAGGTCATGGACATCAGATCACGAACAAGTTGCAACAGAATGGATAATAACTGACTCTTCGTCATTACGGATGGCGAGCTGCAAATGACGGGGCACGATACGCTGCTTCTTGTTATCTCTGGCAGCGTTACCGGCCAACTCCAAAATCTCAGCAGCGAGGTACTCGAGTACGGCAGCCAGGTAGACTAGACATTCAATCAGTTCAGTCATCGCAGAACAAAATTGCACGTCAACTTACCTGGAGCACCAGCACCAACGCGCTGCGCGTAGTTGCCCTTCTTCAGGAGACGGTGGACACGACCGACGGGGAACTGGAGACCCGCCTTCGCAGAGCGTGACTGTGTTTTGCTCTCCCCACCCGCCTTACCACCTGCGGACGAAGCTTTTCCTGCCTTTCCTGCACGCTCAGCAGTCAGCGTTACACCTCCCCAGCGCCAGTCCGTGTCAAATACCTTTTCCAGACTACCAATACCCCACGCATCAGTACATCGCATTAGACAAATAAGTCGTACGAGTGCACATACCATTTCGACTTGTATTTACAAGGCAGAGGGCAAGAGACGGTGGTGGTTGTTGCGAGAGAAGTTGAAGCTGAGCAGTCAACAAACGCGCCTTTATATATACTCACGTGACCCGCTGATGTTATACGCGTATTTTGCCCACGCTCCCGTCTTAATGTTTTCTGCTCTTCGTCGATCGCCTCGGGCACACTCTATCAAGCGGCCACTACACAGACCAGCGAGGTCCTATGTTGTCAAGACGGATCCTGCGACAAATGAAATAACTGGTGAGAAGAAAGAGTTGCCGATGCTGCAGCGGCCCTTGGGCGTGAAGGCGCAACCGACGACGCTAAGGAAGTCGTGGGGCGAGAGCCAGTACGATACATTAATAGATAGAGAAAAACGGTTGGATCAGAGGAGACACTTGTGCGGTTTTGTTTGTCCATCCTACACTAGTGTGTGCGCTAATCCCTGCCAGAATCAAGCAAATCGGCAAAGGGTATTACGAGGATCTAATCAATACGCGGCATTGGGGCGGGAAGACGTGGATTGCACCTAAAACTGTTATTCGTGAAGACGTGAGTGTTGTTGCATTTTGAAGGTTACACCGGGGAAATAACGATAGCCAGACCAGAAAGCGCTGTACTTCCCTGACATCGTTGGCAAGTCACTAGACAAGGACGCAGAAGTCCACACAGCAGACCTCTTGAGAGGCAAGATATCCGTTGTAGGAATTTTAGGGACACAGATATCCGATGTTCGGCGTCTACCCACGTCACCCATTCGTATGGTACTGAAAACGGTCTATATCAGGAACACATACGATACTTCGTCCTGCCTACGAACGAAGCATACTTTAGGAACCCCAAGTATCCAGAGTACCAACACGTCCTAATCAATCTGCAAGAGAACATTCTCCGATCTATGCTCGTCAGTCTGTTCACTTCGCGAATTCGCAAGAACACCCCGCCGGAACTACACTCAACGTACTTGCTGTCAAGCCAGGACATGGAATACCAGCGTGAGGCGATGGGGCTGAACAACAAGTATGTTGGATATGTGTACTTGGTGGACGAGAACCTGAAAATACGGTGGGCGGGCTGTGGTGATGCGAAGGTTGAGGAGAGTGAGGCGCTGTTGAGGTGTACGAAGGTACTCCTGGAGAGGCTACAAAAGAAGAGGTCTGAAAACCAAAAGAAGAGTGATAAAATGTCAAAGGACCTCGCTAAGTCGTAGCAGCCATGATTTTGTGAGTATAAGCCAAATGACTGTAGCTTCCTTCACTGATAGTGTCCGTAGAAATAGACCCGGCTATCACTTTATTTATTGTTGTTAATAAACTTTCAACATCTGCTTGCGCAATCCGGCGTTCGTCATTGAATTTGTACCACATATTCATGGTTTCACCTTCTCCTTTGCAACAGCCTCTGCCATGGCGCCTAATGTCTCAAAATCGAACGCATAATGCACACTCGCATCTTGACCCATCACCGCCGGAGGCCTTCTTATCCAACAGCTAGTGATGCCCAGGGCATTGGCTGGTACGTGGTCGTGGAATAGACTGTTTGCCACCACGAGAACCTCTCCTTTGTCCACTCCGAACTTCTCCTTGACGTCCTTCAAGGCATACTCGAAATTCGCCGTCGAAGGCTTATACGACCCAATGTCCTGCGCGGTCATCACATGGTCGAACTTGAAATTTCCGGTCCCTTCGAGCGCTGCTCTCGTGTGCGCGAAGGACGACCGGTCGACGTTGGACAATACTGTCAACTTGTACGTTTCGGAGAGCTTCGCGAGGGCCGGGATGGTGTCGGGGAATATTGGCCAATCCTTGATCGACTGCCCGAACGCGATGTGCTCTGCGTCCGCGCTGCTGCGCTCACTATCGCCGGCCCCAGATACGGACGTGGATGGATCCGCGCCGACTGCGCTCGTGCTCCCGCCTTCCGATGCAAACACGGGTGCTGCAGATCCTCCGTCTCCGTTTAGCCTCCTCTCAAACTCTGCGTGAGCTTTTGCGAGGATGTCGGCGTAGAGCATGTCGGGGTATTGGGCTTGCAGGTCGGTCTCGACAACTCCGAAGGCTGCGAGGGCTTCTTTCTTCGACCATGGCTTCTTGGAGCGATCGAGGATCGGCTTTAGTCTTTCGTAAATACTGGTCTCCCAGTCCTGCTTGATGTTAGATGGGGACATCAGCGCGAGAGTTTTGACGCACGTACCACTAGTGTTCCATAGACATCGAAGACCAGCACTTTGAACTGCGTCAACTGTGGTTCTGGCATATCTCTGAAATAATTGGTTCCTTTTAGTTATGTCTTCCACTTCTAGAGGTTTTCACTAGTGACAGTGGGTATGCGAGTAAAGCTGTGGACCTTGCTGAAGTTGGTATATATACAGTACAGCAGAGTCAATACACGGTACCGGAGGCCATGATGTCATTTGTAATGCGATCCAAAATTAGTTCACTGATATTACCATACGAAATTTATATCACTGGCAGGAAATGAGACGCATGAAACAAGATACAGTCCTTGACTCCATGGAACGCGAATTATTAGCAGTCGATGGATATTCTTCCACGACTCCCGACTATCATGAAGAGGCGATACACATGTGCAAGAAGACGATTTATCACTTCAATCTAGGAGCTGTTTGGGCTGGGTTGATCAGATCGATCGAGTGAGAGACAAGCTCGGACGATTTGAAGGTTCGCATCGCCCTAACTCAGATTACTTTCCATGACAATATTTAGTGGCAGATACTTATGTACGACATGGGCCTCTGACCTGCTTTGTACTAAATTATGTAAAGGTACGCAAATGTATACTTATCGTCTGTATACTATTCTCGATTTCACAGTCTCGAGTACGATGAATAAAAATTGTATTGTTTCTTCAAGACACAAATTATCCAGTAGTATTCCGGGTCCCATCATATGGTACTTATTGTCACTTATGACACTTTTCCGAACTTATGTAGAACATAGCTCAACCCATTGAAGGGACTTAAGCTACTTATATGGCTGCATACAGACCAAAAAGCTGATTAAGGCATTTCAGCAAATTCAGTTATGTCGATCTCGCGTGGCTAAATATGATGTCATTTATCCCTTATTCGGAAATAGGCAAGCGGTTGGCCGGGCTCAAGCTTGTCCCTATGCGTCGAGTTTAAAATTACAACCAATATCGGGCTCAGTCAGAAGCCTGTAAAAGCTACGGTTACGTTACGACAAGGACATCATATTCGACGCCCACCAGCCCGCCGATAACGATACGACCATGAAGTTTGCACGGTGCGTTCATTCGAGGATTGCAACAAATGTTAAGTGAAATCCAGATTGACCTTGGGAAAGATACCTCGAAGAAACGCAGGTGAGAACATACATCTTTTCTAATTTCTATCTGGTCACACGACCACAATGCATGGCAACTTTTGTGTAGACACCCGAGTGGAAGAAAGCGTATATGTGCGTTGCCACACTCGCTGATTTACTCTCCATTTGAATTCACTTTTTCTGAAGTGATTACCGCGGTTTGAAGAAACGTATAACTGCTATTCGTAAGGTAGAACATCTTGAGTCGCCCATAGAAGAAGAGGAAGAACCTGGCACGGTCCTCGCGGGCGATCTTAACTCTCAGCAATTCGCAAGTACTTCGACTTCAGCCGCTCCTGTCCCATTCTCCGGTAACAATAACAACATCGTGAGCATGAAGGAGGAGACTTAGATTCGTTTCCTAATCTGCACTCCCAGGCTGCACGATCAATCCGGACTGTTTCGCAAACGTCGCGACAAACTGAGAACTCAGATGGTCCCCAAGTTCAAAGATCAACTCCTCGTCTCACCCAGCAGCGGTCTCAGCCCCGTATATTTGCGCGACGCAGAAGCTCTATCGGTACTCGTAAGGACTTTCTCTTCTTCTACCCTTTGGCTACTGATTCGACGCACCAAGACCGCCCTGGACTGCCGAACACGCCATTAAAAGACCTCCTGCCAATGCTCTCCCCCGTGGAGATGCAGTTCTTCGAGAAGCTCGATTCCGAGCTTACGAAGATCGAGAATTTCTATCTTGACCGGGAGAAAGAGGCAAAAGTCCGAACTGCCACCCTGAAAGAACAGCTGCAGGAACTCAAAGACCATCGTACATTATTCTACGAGGCTCAGACGGTGCAGGGTCCCGCTCAGCGGCTTAAGAATGCTCTTCCTGAACTCAGTTTGCGGTGGACCGGCAGCAAAGCTGAGGAGAAGGAGAACGGCGAAAAGGGTGGTAAGGAGGCAAGTGGCGAATCGGGCGAAAGAAGCGGCGGTGAAGGAAGCGGCGGTGAGGGGAGCGATAGCGAAAAGACTGTCGCCGCTCATCCCGAGGCAGTTGAGCCTAGGAAAAGCTTGAGCGGGGCCCATCGCGAGAGTAAGCTGGATACTGTCAGGCGTAATCCGGAAGAGTACCAACATGCGAAGAAGAAGTTGAAGAAGGCGGTACTGGAGCATTATCGGTAAGTTACAGAGAGTATTTGTTTTGGGTGGCTATATGCGCGTCGCCGAATTGAATCTCGCCGATCATTAGAGGATTAGAATTACTGAATAATTATCGGGTAAGCAAGCACAAGATAAGTGCTTCCATCCTCGATAGAAATAACATCCTTGTCTTCTACTTTCAGATTCTCAATCTGACTGGCTTCAGGAAAGCCTTAAAAAAATTCGAGAAGTTTACGAGGGTGAGGGATTTGATGCCCACGCACTCAGTCTAGTTGCTTCATATAACATTTCATTGTGTTTCTAGATACCTGCTCAGCAAGCGTATATGGAAGAGAAGGTGAGACTCATAGGCTTCAATAATATTTCATCAATTTTGACCTGTCGTTAGGTTGAGCCTAGCGCATTCGCCTCGGGTGGTAAGACTGTCGACGCGACGATGCGGGAGATGGAAGAGCTTTTCGCAGCTCGATTCGGTACGTCCTTACCGTCTTTCCGACCGTGATCTGCGTAGAAACATCGCATCAATGTGTTGCTAGAGCGAGGAGACAGAAAGAAGGCACTTGAACGCCTTCGCGCTGGTTCTCGAGTCAAAAGTCATCACTTCAGCACCTTCCGCTCTGGGCTTGCGATAGGCCTGGCTATCCCTGCATTGGTTTCCGGGTTATACCTCAGTGAGTTCGCTGGCTCGTAAATCGGGCGAGCGACTGAATGCGTACGTAACGAAGGTTTCCAGCAGAACGTGAGGCAGGAAATCATGGGTTGGGACGCCTTACTGTTCGTCTACGGGATCTTCGTAGTGCCAGTGCTATTCTCGCTGCTTGTCGGCTTGAACCTTCTGGTCTGGTCCCGAGCTCGAGTGAATTATGTGTTCATTTTCGGTATGTCACACTTGCGTGAAAGAAGAACGAGTTATATTGCCGCCGTCTGACCTTATTCCTCAGAGCTTGAGGTTCGATCTCGTCTCGACTACCGGGAGTACTTCGAAGTATATTGTCTCGCCTACCCTACGATTGTGTTCATTGATTGACACCGGCCGCAGATTCCCTCCATTTTGTTTTGTACACTCTCTTACGCATTCTGGCTCTCGTTCTCTCGAATCGGATCCCATCACTTATCACCACACGTCTATCCTTCCATATGGCTGCTTTTTGTGGCTATAGTTATGTTTGATCCCCTGCCCTGGCTGTTCAAGAAGTCGCGGTTCTGGTTTATCAGGAACATTAGCCGGTTATTGACGTCGGGTACTCATCGTGTTGAGGTACGTGTCGCACGGCGGACCAAGAGTCTCCCTCTTGTTGAAACTCACCATGTCCTCCTGATCAGTTCACAGATTTCTGGCTTGGGTATGTCCTAAGTCCATGGAAATATCAATTGCGCTCACTGTCAGGCACAGGGACCAGTTCTGCAGTCTCGTCTTCACGCTTTCCAATCTGTACTTCGTCGTCTGTGTTTACGTGCGAGGTTTCGAAAACCCTTGGGGCCGCTGCGCGGCTTCCAAGAATTTCGGGATACCACTAGTGCTAGCCGCGCTACCCTTATTCGTTCGTTTCGTGCAAAGTGTCAAGCGTTGGTTCGATTCAAGGCTTGTTACGCATCTTATCAATGTAAGTCCATCCTCACCTTCCGATACGAATTGGGGCTTGACTTGAGTCGATACAGGGAGGGAAATACGCTGCTGGGATAGTCCAGTACGGTCTGTACTATAATTGGCGATACCACGGTATGTACCTCACATTACCTATGCCAAGTCTCACTCCATCTCACTTCTCTTGTTAACAGGAAGCGCTCGTTCAGGAGCAAGTTTCGCGCTCTACTGTCTATTTGCTACAATATACTCGACTTATGCCTTAACTTGGGTAAGGCGGTAGCTCACGTCGCCGCTAATCCCTATTGACTAGCAGATTGCAGGATTTCCTCATGGATTGGTCTGTGCTACGGCTTCCACCCAGGACAAAATACCCCTTACTTCGCGATGAGCTTCTGTATTCGGACCATATACCCGTACGTATCTCCGCTTCTTCAATAGTATCAGTCGTCTAAGTTTGTCCCAGGTGTATTATTTTGCGATTGTGAGTGATTCGACCGACCCAATGCGCGATTGTTTAACATTTCACCAGATCACGAACGTCATGATCAGATTTATCTGGCTTCTATATGTTCCTGCTGCCGGACCTAATTTCGTAGTGCGGACATTTATAGCGGCTATGTTGGAGATGTTGAGACGGTGGCAATGGAATTTCTGTACGTTCATCCAAGTTTGGCTAAATTTCGCGCGTGACGCAAATACATTCATTAGACCGTCTGGAGAACGAGCATCTAGGTAACATGGATCAATATCGGGTAACACGAGAAGTGCCCCTCCCCTACGCCATAGACGAGCGACTGCAGGAAGGTGACTACGGCGAGGACGGAGACGAATCCGACGTTCCAGCTCGTTCATGGCATATACGGGAATGGAAGGGTCGAGCCCGTGGATCGATACGCCCAGGGATTGATCAGCATTAGCTTGGTTGTGTTCCCATTCTATTACTGGATTTTGATCGCGCATCAGCTGTTTTGAATACCATCGAGTGTCCCTCTGTTGTTGTATTCACAGGTGTAAATACTGTGGGTCTGTCGGCAAGCTCCTTAGCCAGTTTCGACCTGCAGCAACTAAGGTACGTTCCGTTCTCGCATCGCGTAAATGGTCCGCTTGCTTGTGTAGTTTTGTCACCGGAAATTTGCTCATGTGGTGTAGCCCAGTTCATCGATTGGAAGTCACTAGTCATCTGTAATCATTTGTAAGGTCATATTGCTATGGTGTTCGCCACGTACTCCCCGATTGTGGTTGATGTGGCTATGCTCGCCACGCGTCCTCGCCACATCGCGCATCAGTGTCTTCATACAGTTGGCGCTGAGACTGAGTGCTGAGTTCTAGCCCTTCTCGGAATGCCTGAGCACCCAACATCAACATGGCAGGCAATGCAGGACGGGAATGTTTTCTACAGGCGGCAGCAGCTCTATTCTATCGCTGGCAAGCTACCTAACTTCGACGACTACAAGATCGCAGCATGTCGCGACGGTGGTCCCATAGGTTCAATGTTTTCTCGCTTGTATCAATGCAAGACTTATGTTTGAACAGCTTTGATGAGGGATAACGACAAACTCGTTGCTTTGGGACGTGCGACACCTGTATTTGCCAAGGCACAGCTTCAGGTATATTCTCCAGCAGGCGAAGGACTACTGTTATTTAGTGTGGGTGAGAGGCACGTTTCACCTCCGAAAACAATTGCTGACCTTCAGGTACAGTGGGAGCAAGCTAAGATAGTCCGCTTTGGATGGACCGGCGACGAGCGGCTTGTGGTACTAAATGAAGAGGGAACATACCGTATCTATGACCTACAAGGGGAGTATGAACAGTATTCACTGGGATCAGACGTCGCGGAGATAGGCATCGAGGATGCGAAGATACACGAGAATGGGCTTGTGGTGCTGACGAACTCGTTGACTTACCTGGAGATGAAAGGATGGTCAGGAAGCAAGCCTTTGACTCTTGCAAATCCAGGTGGGTTTGTTCCGTAAACATACGCTCGCATACTTGAGTCTTGCAGGTCTATCGCAACCGCCGCACTCATGGACGATCATCCCTCCGGACCTAACAATATCCCGACACGTTGAAGTCCTTGCATCAGTGGAATCTACCATCTATTCCATCGACAATCTCGAGAGCACCGACCAGCGCATGTCGCGAGGTCCTTTCACACACATGTCGTCATCTCCGAACGGGAAGTCCCTTGCACTCCTCAACTTCGCTGGCCTGCTCCTAGTTGTCTCCACCGACTTCCAGCGGAACCTGGCAGAGTTCAACACGATGGAGGTGCCAGGCGCCGAAGGCCAAATCCGCCAGGTCGAGTGGTGTGGGAACGATGCCATACTTGTGACGTGGAATAACTTAGCCCTGATGGTCGGTCCGTTCGGGGACACCTTGCAGTACGTTCTGGTATCAGCTCGGCACGTTCCAGAGTCTCATTCCTGTCAGATTCTTCTATTCTGGTCCGACCTTCGCAGTAACAGAAGTCGATGGTGTCCGAGTAGTTGGGCCAGATGTCTGCGACTTCATTCAGAAAGTTCCAGGTGCGCAATAATTCACTCCATTTCTTCGTTTTCTTCTATTTCCATCTCATTCTGGGAGTCAATTCTCAGTTTCCAGCACGTCTGTCTTCCGCCCAGGCTCTACCTCGCCGTCCGCAATTCTCTACGACGCATGGGAGAACTTTGCAAAGCGTTCTCCCAAAGCTGACGAGAGTATACGCAGCATTCGTCCCGATTTAGCTCGCGCCGTTGATGAATGTATTGATGCGGCCGGGCAGGAATGGGAACCTTACTGGCAGCGTAGACTCCTTAATGTGAGTTTCACAATATCTTCCCCAATTGCTTTTGATTGAACAAAGAAGGCTGCAAAATTCGGAAGGAGCTTCTTGGATCTCTACGACCCTACCGATTTCATCAATATGGGGCAATCGCTCAAAGTTCTCAATGCGGTCCGAGACTTCGAGATCGGTGTACCTATCACGTATACGCAGTAGGTGCTCCTCACAGCTGAATAACCTGGTTGTAATATGACATGTATATCAAAGATATGTGCACGCCTCACCAGCACAGCTAGTCTCTCGCCTCACAGCGCGTAATCTCCACCTCCTGGCTCTTCGGATTTCGACATACTTGTCGCTCAAGCCTGATCATGTGTTGAAGCATTGGGCGTGCGCTAAGATCCTCCGATCGAAACCTTCTGCAACAGGTACAGGGAAAGATGCAGAGCTTACGGGTGATAGTGAAGTTTGCAAGATGATCGTAGACAAGTTTGAGAAGCTCGGAGGCGGCGGAGTCAGTTATGCGGATATCGCCAAGAAGGCATGGGAAGTTGGCAGGGCAAGTCTTGCTACAAAGGCAAGAAATATATATAGTTGTGTTTGCTTCTGAAACTGACAACCCTTCTTTTAGTTGTTGGACTATGAACCTCGGGCTTCCGACCAAGTACCTCTCTTGCTGAGCATGAAAGAGGAACGACTAGCTCTGACAAAGGCAGTGGACAGTGGCGACCCGGACCTTGGTAAGATCAATTGTTGTGTGTTCGCCGCAATTTCTAATCTATTGAAGTCTATCATGTCTTATTGCACTTGCATAAGAGCATGTCCCTCGGCTCCTTCTTCCGTCTTATCGAGGACGGAGGAGAGCATCTGGCTCCCGCCAGCCGCCTGCTGCAGGTCTATGCTCGAGAACAAAACCGCGATATGTTGAGAGACTTCTACTACTCTGATGATCGGAGGGTGGAAAGTGCTGTTCTATCATTGGACGAGGCTGCGAATATGGTCGTGGGTGCGCTTTTCAGTTATACAGTTACGATGCTTGAGTTTCTCTCCAGGATCCGACAGCGAAAATAAACGCAATAAAAGCAGCACAGAAGTTCTTCTCGGAAGACAGGGAGCGTGGGTTTGAAGCCAAGGTCTGTCATGCCACATTTTTTGGATGCGCAGTATTCATCGAGCGTCTGTCGTAGATGATGGACGAGAGCGCTCGTCTGTTAGTCGCACAGCAGCAATTGGAGAAGGACGCGAACGGCAAGATTCCGTTCTTCGGTCTGAGTATCAACAAGACCATAGAGACATGCCTCCTGAATGGCATGTCGAAGAAGGCGGATAAAATCAGATCAGATTTCAAGGTGCATGATAAACGGTGCGTGTTGAGCATTTGCTTGTCCCGACCCTCTAACATATGATAATTATGGCAGCTTCTGGTATATCAAACTTCACGCTTTGACCGCTATGCGAGACTTCGAAGGGTTGGAGGCATTTGCGAAGTCCAAACGCAGCCCTATAGGTTATGAAGCATTCGTCCGACATCTTGTCGAGAAGGGTCACGGAAAGGAAGCGGCCACCTATGTAGCTCGTTGTGATGCAAATAAACGAGTGGATCTCTACGTGGAATGCGGTGATTGGAGATCAGCCGGTAAGGAATGTAAAGAAAGGAATGACAAAGCGAAAATAGAGTAAGCCCAGTACATTAATGAGTGCCGGTCATCGCTTATGGATGTCTACTTTCAGCCAACTGCGAAGAACATGTCCGAACTCGCTCATAGCAAGAGAGCTGGAACAAATTGCGGCATCTATGAAGTAGCAGCTTCTCAAATGCTTGTGCGAAGTGCGCAGGTATCTCGGTTTCTATTTATATCGAGTAGTATCGAGTGTACGCTATGACGGCCTTGATCTCGACCTAATCCCATGACAGCAGTAAATTACGACCATAATAACATGTGCGGCTAAGGATGATGCATCACGGAGCACCTACCCCTTTTGGAGTCACACTGACTAGCATGTTTGAGGCGCACGTTTGAAACGGCCATTTCGATCTAATATAACGGCCAAATTTTTGGCACGAATTAGGCGGACACAGTTTGTGCCGGTTCATCAGTGTGAGGTTCGGTTTACATATAAACTGTAGAACTAAGCCAACGTGAACCGTACCCTCCCACAAGTATAGAAATCATGTGGCGTCGTCTCGGAAACATCCTCCAGACAGAGGCGGTGCATCACGTGATAGCCAAGCAAACCACAAAAGGTAATGTGTGGCTGAAGCAAAGGTTCACGACGATAGCCGCGTAGAAGTTACGAATATTGGGCGCAACGCGTCATGCCAATTTGCATCAGGAAAACGGCCAATCGTCTTCAGGATCTTACGGCGGTCTTACAGTGCCTTTTATAGCTTCAAGTGCCGGACTTGGCTTAATTCTTGTCTTAAACAGGGCGGGTAGTACCGAAAACTTAAAAGACGGTGAAAAGATAAGACCGGTTATAAGGCAAGTCCCGGAGCTACTTAAGACCGATTGCCGTTTTCCTGATGCAGTAGCGGGTTTACCTCTTTTGGTTTGTTTGTCACGAGGACATTTCTGCACCATCGTTTTGCAGCCAGATGGCATTATACCACCGATAGGAGAGATAAAATGAAGGGATGGACCATTGGGGGAGTTAACAACGACCAGCTACCGCGGAGAAATCCCGGTTGCTCGAACAAGAGAAGTGATCATACAAGCGTTTACATACACTTTCTGCATGAAGTTACTTTTCATTGATGTACAGGCATTACCATCCAGCACTCCATGTGGGAGTCGAGCCATGCTCCTCAGCGAAGTATGTTTGATCTTGACATACACGGTGATGACATCAAGGAAAAGGCTACATATGCTATGCTGGGTATACTTATTAATACATGATTTTGTCTTGCATCTCGAGGTACACTGCTCTACTACACCCGGGAAAAGTTGTCCAAAGTTGACGGTTCCGTCGCCAAGCAGGAACCGGCATATCATGGCGAGGCTGGTATGTATAAAAACGCATTACTCATGTCTTACTCCGAGTTGTGTTAGCAGTTATTTTATTCCGCTCATTTTGGCTCTGTATGGAGTGCGAGTTACATAAATGCAATAAATTACATTGAGAACGATCCCACGACGGCGCAAATTGACCATGGTAAACGAGAGGTAATGTAAAGGATAGGACGTCAGATATCGTGACAAAATTATTATGCGCAGAGAGTGCGACATAATACTGCGATGAAAATGAAAATGATGGAGGCGGAGGCGGCAAAATTCGCTCGCTGAGACCACAGAGAACACGACGTCGCAGGCTCCACGGAAAGCGGGATATCCAGATATGAACAGCAGTGGAAGACATAGTGTACGTTCGAAAAGCAATCAGCCATCGAGGCATCGGTCTGATGAATGGGATCAGAAAATCCTGATGGGGACTCGCGCGCGTAGATCGTCTTGACCAAATACTACAGATGCTTCTAAATAATACTACGACGCCAATGTCAATAACCGACCGGATATAGCCGTCCCAACTCACCTTCACAGTTAGTCCAGTCCAATCTATTCCTGGCATCATAGCCTTGCGGAGCTGGACCTTGCCTTTGTATAATCCGTCGGGGAGTTTTTCGTACAGATCCAGAGGGGGGTGGCCGTACTTGTCTTGCTTCACTCGGGGCCGTTTCGGGAATCCACAACACATTTCCGTTTGTAGCGTACGCGACTCGAAAAACACAGGCATAGGTGGGTTCGGGGGCACCTGCGGGAGCGGTTTCTCTTTGAAGTCGCTTGAACCTGTGGATAGGCGAGTGAGGGAACCAGAAGACAGGCGGGTCAGGGAATGAGAATGCGTCCGCCGGCGAGGCTGGATATTTGGTTCCAACACGCGGCTGTTTCGCATGACTGGCACGACGGGCGGGGTGTTATTCCTAACCATGCGTTTGAGTAGCCTATTCGAGGAGGTGATGGGTGACTGTGTTGCTTGCACATCGAACTCTTGAGACGTAGGCGGGGTCGACGGGGGCGTCAAGAGTCCGAACGGAGAAGCGGCTACGTGTATTTCCCGTAAAAGTGTAATCGTAATGGTAGCGTCCGAAGCAATTTCCCGAGCGAGTCCCTGAGACCGAGGCATGGTGGTGAAAACGACGAAGAATGGGATAGCGGCAGATCGAGGAAACAGCGACGGGCTCGGCAACGTTATCTGGATTAACGGTAAACTTAGCAGATACTTACTTTTTGGATCTATTACTTACCGCGCATTGGAAGGCTATCGGCCGTTCTGATTTTAATGGTATTTCTATCCACGACTGAGGTTCATAACCGAGACCATCGAGAGACGAGAAATCCGTGTCTGGATGCACAAGGATAGGAGCTTCCAGACTTTCAAGACTCATCAGTTTGCCTTTGTCGAAGCATTCTGAATCCGAGGAACTCACAGGTTTCGATCCTCCGACCGGTCCATAGCTTCCCATACAGCAACTACTCTGTACGAGACCTCTGCATTCTCAGCCAGTGCCCGCTCCCGAACGCCGCCTTCAATGAGCACAGAAGCCGAAAATGTGGGCGGGAGCTCCTCACCCGGTGTTGAAGAGTGGGGCATATCGAAGCTGAATGGAACGATCCGCATATCTGTGCCACCCAGAGTAGGAAGACTGGGTCGACGTCGCACTGTTGCAACAATTGCTTCGCGGAGATTCAGTGCCGACCGGGGGCTGTCCTGCGTAGATAGTGGCACCGTTCGAGACGATGAGTAGAATATATGTCGTTGCTCTCCCTTCGGAGACGCATCATACAATCCAACCCCCGGCAAGACATACGTAAAGGCACCCTCAAGCTTGCCGATCACCATGTCAGCATTGACATATCCTGTCATACCTGACAGACAGACAAGAAGACTGACTGTGATTGTAAGACGCCCTGTGTGCGCGAAGTTCTGCGCAAGCGCCACATGCCCCATTACCCGATCTGATTCACCGAAGACGGGTACGGATCGCGCTTGTTGTTGGCGCGGTAAACGCACGGTCTTGGTCGACGGACTTTGGATACAGATTTCCATCTGCAGCGATCTGTACTGCACGCATCAGGACGGCTGCTATCCGTACCAAAACCAAGACTCACCGAAAAGTGGACTTGTGCGGATAGCTAGGACCATCCAGGGAGGAAGTCGGCATACTGGGAAAGCTGGAAGGTGGCGGAGCTGCCTTCCCAGGATCAACGCGAAGTCGGGGTCTCGGGGCCATATCCTCAAAAGAACGACGAGGAATAAGAGGAATAAGGAGGAGGAATAAGAGAAGAAAGGGAGGTCCCTAAGTCGCCAGCAGGACGTATTTGCTAGGTCTGACCTCGCCGGGAGTGGAAAGGAATCTGCCCCTAAGGAAGGGATACTTAAAGACCGTGAAAGAAGCGACATACAAGGGAACATCATTTCCCGCAAATCGCACATTCGGTGGAAGATGTAAGAAGCAGCCCTAACGCGCTAAGCTGGTTCGCAGGAGCTAACCGAACTGAACGCCGACCCTCGGTAACCGCATCAATGCGCTTTCAGATCGCTTATTCCCAAGCACCGAGCACCGCTAAAACAACCGTTTGACAGTCCGAGTCTCCAGTGATTTGGGAATATGCAGTGTAGCTCAGTTACGAAAGAGGTACGGAAATACTTAGTGAATTGTTCGCTGCCTGCTGGATTGCTATACATTAGGTTGTCTATACTCTCGATGCACGCATCTGATTATTGATATATAAGCAATACATATATTCACTCGCTTTGATTCCGAAGCTTTATCTGGCCCATTAAACCGCTAATATCAGGCCTAGATGGAAAGAGTGGAATAATCGTCAAGGGGACAGGATGACAACCCCGCGGAGGAGGACTAGATAGGCATGTCGCACCCGCTATGTTGCGCCTTGGGCCAATGATATGGTTGCTCTCGCTGAACCAATCGCACCGCGGCGCACGGGATCATCGCGTTCGGTTTGGAGCGGAAAGAGCTTAGACCAGCCAATTTCGGGAACACACAAACGCTGATGTTCTCCAATATCATTTCTGATTGGATGGGATCAGACGGACAAACGGCATACGGAGAGCTGAAGTTTTACCTTTGTGAGCCAGTGCGCCTTTGACGTCTTTGACTGCTCAAGGACCGCGGTTCTGCTGTTAACGACTCACCAACTCGCCCGCTCGTACTGGCAGACCGGCTTGCAGTCCCCGGATACATTCAGCAGCGAGAAGACCGTCACCTGTTCATGGGACCAACACCAATGCCGTTAGGTGTGATTAGAGTGTGCAGGGACCTGTGAACGATATATCAAACTGGTTGCGTTGATATCGCAAGAAGACTAGCGATCAAAGTCGCAAGGTATATAGAACTCTTCAAGAGACCCCGAATAATTCAAAATGCCAGATTCCTGGATAAGAGGCTCCGTATAATTCAGTTATGAAGGACACAGTACTTGGTTTGACGTTCTTGTGCCTGAGCCCATTGCCCATGGAGAGTTTGCAATCCATCGTGTACTAGTTTCACATAGCGTAACAATGAATCACAAACGAAGGCCGAGTGTCCTACGTCCCTAGTGACGAGATGTCTATCGTCATTTTCTCTTAGTAGCTTCCAGCGCCATTGACCTTTCGCTCGGAGTCAGTACACAAATTCCCGGCCGAGTCATGCATGTACCTTGTCTTTCAATTGCGAAATAAATTGCTGGTAGCTTGGTAGTACATCCGCACGGTCTTGAATGAGGCAGCTGAGAGCCCATAGCCTCAGTGGTGGCTCGCCATCCTCCTTCACAACATATAGCTGCTGATAGTAGGGCCCCCGCCGCATCTCCCGAGTCTTTTCAACGATTGCGTGAACCCTCTGTGAGAAAGGATTCTCGAGGAGTGGCAGGGTCGTCTGGATCTCGCGCCGGCATCAATCAGCTAACCGACGCCACCGAGGAAGATGAGCTTCCTACCTTCCCACTTCGCAAAGTCTCATAATTCGGCAAGTTAAAAACATCAACAATGAGCTGCGGCACAGCATCTCTCCCAATCCAGAGGAAGATCGTCTGGCCGTCTTCAATTAAGAACAAGCCATGTCTCTCTAGTCTCTCCGAAGTCAAGGGTAGCGGTGGCGGCATGATGATCCCGTGCTCTCCCATGGTGCCACACTACATACACCATCAGTTTACTGAGAAGCGGATCAGAACATTCGTGTAGCCCACTTACCTCCGGAGGCATATTATGTAATGAATAGAAGTTAGGATAAATGTAAGGTATCAACCGCTGTGATGGCAAAGTCGTGAGAAGAGCCTGTGCGTAAGCCCGTAGATCCGGCGGGATCTGGGCACTCTGACGAATGCCAACCTGCAGGGCAAGTCCAATTCAGACACATCTCAAACAGTCATCGAGGGAAAAAAAGAAGACATACGTTCTTCAGAAGACCCAAAATAAGAACAGGAAGCATCTTCATGTTGTCACAAATTGCCAACTGTGCGCTCGCTCCCGCGCCAGCTGCTGTCATGCTGCTCTTGTACGACGTCAGGATCTCGACCATCTTCGAGAACAACGCGTCCCGAGAGTCTTCCAGCTTGTGGGTTAATGACCGCTCAACAGCCTTATTCGCAAGCAACGTGGCGAGAGCGACCTGGTCGGCCGAAGCAAACACTTCAGACAAGTTATTTGTCGTTGGAAGCGCAGAGGTGACAACGCGAATGCGACGCTCCCCTGGAATTACAAATAAGCTTTTAATAATGACGGTAAATGGGGCTCTCCCCACTCACCGAAGCATGTCGTGTGCAGCACCGCGGTCTGGAAGACGACGAATGGTGCCGTGATGTTATCCTCGATCTGTACCTCCACCGCGTATGACTGATCATGGGGGACAACGGGCATTGCCAAAAGGTCTGTGGATCTGACGAAGAAGTTTCCGTGGAAGGACGACATCCGCAGCCCTTTTTTAAACTATCATTTACCCGCGGACTTGGAGAGGACAAAGTAAAACTTACCCTTTGACGCACGAACCCGCATGATAGCTTCGAGCATGATGGGCATAGCGAGGACCTCACCAAATTCATGCGCAAACTTGACCGCATCCTCTGTCCGACTTGCATTGAATGCTGGGTAGAAGTATGTCTGGCCGGAAGTGTAGTGAGGCAGGCAGGCTGCACAGAGACTATCAGTCTCTTAGACTCGTTTGATATATGATAGAATGAATACCGAGGGTCGCAACGTCCTGGTACGACGCGCTGAAAAGGAACATAGTGACGGAAACTTGCGCTCGTGAACAGTCGATGGCGAAAGTCTTGTAGAACGGCGAAGCTGCTTGCAGTAGTTGGGATTCCTTGGGCGTTTGAGTGAGAATAACTGCG
Source organism: Neolentinus lepideus HHB14362 ss-1 (assembly GCA_001632425.1). Classification (NCBI taxonomy): domain Eukaryota; kingdom Fungi; phylum Basidiomycota; class Agaricomycetes; order Gloeophyllales; family Gloeophyllaceae; genus Neolentinus; species Neolentinus lepideus. The sequence continues at coordinate 236,724 of KV425583.1, read as the reverse complement.
ATTATTTTAGTGAATAGACAAATCACCTTTGAGGTACCAAGAGCTTTGGGATCTTCCCGGTTCTTCAACGCGCCCGCACCCACGCTCGGAAGACTCGAGGACAGAACAATAATTTCACCACCGATCGGCGACTAGGAAGGCTGATTAGTCAGCGAACCATGTAACCCGAGAATTAGCCCACCATCAGCTTGAAGCCAGCCTGGAGCGCGGGTCCCAATGCACTTCCGATGATGTGGTTGTCCAGGAACATCTCGTTTATTCGGCCGAGCAACGCTTCCAGTGCCGCTCGAGACTCGTGCAGGTTAACTAGGAGATCGGTAGGTTTGGGGAGGAAGACGTCGTCGACATCGGAAACGACAAGCATAGAGCAGTCGGAGGATCCAGGGGTCATGGAGAAGAAATACATAGAAACGTCAAATGCGATGATAGCGACTTTGGTCCGCTGGTCTTCATTCGGGATGCGGTCGAGGTTCTCGAGAATCGTGCGCGTAGCCGTAGCCACCATTCCTAGACAGCGCATGCATATCCACAACAAACGCTCACCCAGAGTGGCGGCACTCACCTGATTGCACGGCAGAGTGACTGACGTCGATTAAGAACACATACACCGCAGGCTGAGGTGGCCGAACCATATACTCCGTCGGGGCGACGAACTCGACGACGGCATGGTTCAGCTCTGCGCGTGCCCACCTGTCGCCAGGCTGATTCCGTACAGCATCCCAGTCAAACAGTTGTGGGAGCTCATTCGACATCCCGCACACGCAGCACCGCCAGCTGCACGACCTCAGAGATTGATTCCAGTATAAATACCACCACTCACCGGTTACCGCCGTCTATGAACGTCACATAGGGATTGATATACGTCCGGCACCGCCTGCATCGCGCAATGACCGTGTCCGTCACCACAGGGACACTCTCGTCACCTTCTTTCAGCGAGCGGTAGGGCGTCAGGATCAGCGCGAGCGGGATTTTCGACTTGTTGAGAAGTGAATGCGTCGTCGGAATCGCATTGAGCGTACAGCGCTGGTACGACGCGTCCGCCTGCGCGTATGGGCTCTGCGTGATGGCCGCCCCGTGCGGCAGGCGGATCTCTGGCGCCGGGCGGTCCAGCTCGCGCGGGTCCGGCGGCGACGTCAGCAAATTCGTCGTGTACAGCTGGAACGGCTTCTGCCCGCCCTGCATGCCCATGTTCATCTGTCCGAACTGGTCCGCAAGCTGGTTCACGCCCGGCTGGGGCTGCTGCTGCTGTTGAGGCTGCTGACCATAGCTCGGATACTCTTGCTGAGGCGGCGCGAAGTACGAGGGCTGCCCCTGCCCTTGCTGGGCGGCGAACTGGTTCTCCGCAGCGAGACCGGGCGTGAAGAGCTGCTGGGGGGCCGCGGGCTGCTGCAGCTGAGGCTGGGGGGCCGCGGCGGCGCTGTAGCCTGGATCAGGGCCCAAGGCGTCGCTGCCGTAGTATGCTTGCGTCTGCCCAGCAGCGTATTGCCGTCGTTTCGTGTGATGGAGGGCGCCAGCGGGTGGGGGAGAAACAGATGCAGATCGTGGGTCCATAGGATCGCCCGGGGCTTGCAGAGGGTGTTCCCATTGCGCCTTCCCCGACGCCGTCTCTGTAGACACAATTCATGCAACTCTCTACCACGTGAAATGAAGTGCACTCACCGATGAAAAGGTAACGCTGGTGCGTCGCGTCCCTTGTCCAGGATCAGATGACCGTCTCCCTCCTCCCTGCACTGCTGCACTCACCATTCTGCGGCCCATCCTGGAGGTAACTGCTGCACTGGGGAAGCCATACTGGTGGATATTTGGTTTAACGTAGATATACCAGCCCGCCACGACGCGCCACGCCAGGATCAGTATTTGCCAGTATTTTGCGGTAATTCCACGTCACGTTGAGGGAATAATGGCAGTTTCCGGGGTCGACTCAGATGAGCTTAGACGCACGGTCATCATTTGTGGCCACAACGCTGAAATTACGGCGACGTCGACGACGACCATTGACGGTGGTTAGAACGTTGCTGGACAGAGTATGTCTAGCCTACAAGGCTACGTCGACCGTAAGCGATCTGGAATTCCAGTCGAGTGCGGCTTTAATAGGTCTTCTAGGTCCTGTTTTGCTTGTCTTACAAGATGGACGAGCTATAGTCGTACGTTGAACCATAATTGCGTAAGTCTCGTCCATTTCTAAATGTTTGTTAGGGGACAATGGCTGGTTTCGACCAGAAGTCCAATGTCGTTCTATCCGATTCAAAAGAGCGCGTGTATAGTGCGGATGAAGGCGTGGAGGAGATTCCTTTGGGATTGTACTTGGTGAAGGGCGACCAGATGTACGTTCATTCAGCTCAGCTCGGAGTTCACGTCTTTAGTTCGCGTCAATGTAGCGTTCTGATCGGCGAGCTCGATGAAGAGAAAGATCGCTCAGTTGACCTGTCCACAATACGCGCCGACCCCATACCACCCATTCACTATTAGCTTGACAACTACCGATTGGGCCATGCATGGGTGAACCATACGCATATACTCGCCTGAAATCGCGTTCTAGGCAACAGAGTGCTTCTCACTATTATGGATTGCAGCCTTTCACTCGTCCTTCCCTTTTACGTCTGCCAAAAACCATGGAAGGATACAGTGGAGCGAATCAGATAAATGTATGTATTGTACATGCGTCGTCGATTGCTGTTATGCTGATCTCTTCGTTCTGTTGAGTCTATATGCCACCGGTGCTGCTATCTCGTTCATGGGACCCTGCGGGAATTCTCATGTTTCACTGGGACCTATCCCCGCCCAGGCGGGAGATCCAGAGTATGAACCGTGATGGGTGATGTCAATTTGTTTCCGTCGAATGAGAAGCGATGGATTGTGGATGACAGCTAGTATGTTGATCTCTGCCACTTGACTTTGTAATCTGCCAGTGCCAGAACTCCGAGGAGTCTTGGCCGCCAAACCATTCTTGTGAGCAGACGGACCCTTTATTAAGCTCCCTCTTAGAGTCGAACACGGTGATGGACACATTCAATGTCCCTACATTGTTTTGGTCTCTCCGCTGTCCCAGCGACGTACAGGACCAATTTATCGGACATTCTATCCCGGTCGTGGGTCAGACTGATGGACAAAATCGACTACCGTCGTCCTTGAATTTGTGAACGGCTTATGCAACCTGAACTCGGTGCAGAATGATATCGTCTATCCTAACACTAAAGGAAGTTAGGAAATATCTGAGTGAAAATTTGTGGCAGAGACCTGGGGACTCAGTTTTCTCCAGAGTCCAGTGACTATCGTCAGCCATATATTACCAGTAGCATGGATTTTCAGGCGAGTGGCGGTGATGACATTGTATCAGAATAAGTACCATACTTGGAAGGTAGACTGCCTGATTTGGACTGATTCATGTCCTTATGCTATGGACTGCTAGGTAAAATCGAGTCTTCTTTGGACTTATATATGACTGGTATATTAAGACAGCATCATACCCTATAACAGCTCCGTTAATGTTGTCTTTTTCTCTCTCCCTCGACATTGCATGTAGCGCTCTGTTCATCTCCGTAGTCTTCTAGAGGTACTCATCACATTTGCGTTGCAAGTCCAGTTATCTAATTATTAAAATCTGTACGTGTCATGTCAATGTTTTCGAATGTTCATTAATCATTGGTACTGATAGAAAATAATGGTCTAGCAATTCCCACGTACCGGCTGGTTACGCTGCGATCAAGCAGAGCAGTCTGTCAAGTTGAGATCCTTTCTTAACACATACCTCAATCGTCCTATCCATCTTCTAGCACTCCTTCGGCTTCTACGTTATAATTAACCTACTTGTAAGTGTTCGGGAGCGCACTCTAGCCGTCTGCGCCACTGACTGAGCCGAAAACGTGGCCGTCTATTCTGGGCTACTGTACGGCCGCGTCCGTTCTCCCTGTTCCCTTACTGATATATACCCGCCAGCGCCTTAGGCTCGCTCTAACCGCGTATACATTCGCTGTAAGACATATCCTACACCTGGTCTGAGTTCATTCCACTGACCCCTGCTGTACCAGCCTTTAAATCCTTGCTTCAACTCGACTCGTTTATTGTCACGACAACAACCTCAAGTTTCAAGCACCTTGAAGTACCGTTTATTACCATGCCCTCGCCATCTTCAACAGAAAAGGACCTCGAGCAGCTTCCCCTCGACGATACTCCCAGCTCTCTGCACCATGAAGTGAAGGAAGCTGACGATGAACCCCTTCCCGCACCCGTTTCCGCCCGTCAGCCTGCCTCATCGAAGCCCAAGATGTCCGCGGCGATGATAATTCCTATATGGATCGTGTTGTCGTCGTCAGTCATCATCTACAACAACTATCTGTACAACACACTGCAGTTCCGCTTCCCCGTATTCCTGGTGACATGGCATCTGACGTTCGCTGTGAGTGCTCCCCTTGGTGCGTTTGTACTTGGTCCATTGACGCCCGGAGATAGGCTATCGGCACGCGGATACTGCAGCGCACAACGCATCTTGTCGACGGGGTCAAGGACGTGAACATGACGAAAGAACTTTTCGCTCGGTCTATCCTGCCGATCGGTCTCCTCTTCAGTGCTAGCTTGATCCTGAGCAACACGGCTTATCTTTACCTCAGCGTTGCCTATATTCAGATGCTCAAGGTGTGTTTCTGTGTCCGCCGTTTCTTCGCCCTCGTCTGCGTCGGTGTCGGGAATTCCGAGCAGTGCGGAGATGAACGCCCGTCGAATGCGGCATATTCAGGCCGCCCAGAGGAACGGAGGCGTTTCTCGGGACGGTGTCGTAAATTTGCACGAAATCAGTTACTGACGGCACCCACAGGCTTTCGTGCCAGTCGCGATCCTACTCATCTCATGGACATTCCGCATCCAAGAGCCGAGCCGCAAGCTCGGCGTCATCGTCTTCATGATCTCCTCCGGCGTCGCCCTTGCCTCGCACGGCGAGCTCCACTTCAACCTCATCGGCTTTGTTGTCCAGGCTCTTGCTGTAGTGGTAAGTCCCTGGTATCATGACCCTGAGACACTGATTTTGATGTTTGCGTATAGTTCGAGGCCTCCCGTCTGGTCATGATCCAGATTCTCCTCCACGGACTGAAGATGGATCCCTTGGTGTCGCTGCACTACTACGCGCCCGTCTGCGCCCTCATCAACTTGTTGGTGATTCCGTTCACTGAAGGCCTGGCGCCCTTCTACGAGCTCGGTAAGGGTCTCCCGAGAAAGTTTCGATCGTCGGCTAATTGTCCCTTCTATGCAGCGCGTGTGGGCCCGCTTATCCTCATCTCGAACGCGGCGGTCGCGTTCTTGCTCAATATCGCCGCTGTGTTCCTCGTCGGCGCAGGCAGCGGCCTCGTGCTGACGCTGGCGGGTGTTTTCAAGGTACGGTTGACTATACATTCTACAAAGACCATTCTTAACCTGAAACGCTCGCAGGACATTCTCCTTATCAGCGGTTCCGTCCTCATCTTCGGCTCGCAAATCACGCCAGTCCAGGTGGTTGGCTACTCGATTGCCCTCGGTGGCCTGATCATGTTCAAGACGTCTGGTGGCAAGTAAATTGTGGCCACTGATTTCTTCCTTATCTCTTTGGTGTTGGACATCTGGACCGTCAACTCTACATACTGTTTATTACTATTGCTACATCGGCGATGATAACAACATGCACCATAGTACATTATTATTGGCCCCAGCATCTAGAGCTATCCGTGTACAATGGAATCATAAATAGAGTGTTTTATTCAGTACGTTGAGGCTGTCATTCCATGCGAATATCTTCTGGGAATACCTGACCGCCACAATAGATAGCACTCCCTTGGGCAATAACTCAGTGGCTTCTGTCAGTGCATGACGGCATTTCCCTCGTGAGGCAGATGACGTGAGAGTGTCCGTAGATAACAAACTCGCTTTAACCACGTACTTGCAGGAAATGTTACCTGAGAGCAAAGCCACTACCAGCATCCCCTCCTATCCATGTCTTGGGTTCGCAGACTCGAGACGAAGGAGTACCGGAAAGGTCGCTGTGCAGATCGGCACCAGTGGCTCGACAACGATGACTTGCGTCCCATTCCAGTGCAAGACCGGAGCTACACCTGGAGGACTTACTTTTGGTTTTGGTTATTGGCCAATGCAACGCCGGCCTCGTTCTATGTGCAACGACAGCTTTAGCCGCTGGATTGAGTCTGTGGGGGGGTATCGCATGCCAACTTGCAGGCCAAAGTAAGCTGACCATCGACAGCATCCTGCGTGAAGCGGTCTGATTCTCGTCAAGTCAGCATTGCTGCTATATTATGTGTCAATGGTCGAGCTGGTTCCGTGTATCATATCTCCTACCCTGCCATCGTCCGGGCCAGCTTCGGAGTGTGGGGAGGCTACTGGCCTGTCATCAATTGAGTCGTTATGACTCTTGTCTGGACAGGCGTTAATGCAGTTCAAGGTGGCCAATGTATATATGTCATGCTTCATGCGATCTTTCCCTCCGTCGTGAGGATTCCCGATGTCTTTCCTGCTAAGGCCTCAGCCTTGAACTCTGAAGGTCTTATCGGTTATGCTGTCTTTTGGTCAGTCTGAAACCATCTGCTGCACGTCACTGTGAACTGATCACACGACATCCAGGACCATGACCACTTCCTTCCTCCACATTAAGATTCCAAAGTTGAAGTGGTACATCTACGTTAAGCTCGTGTTCTTTGTGATGTCATGCATCGGTATGCTCACCTGGACTGTCAAAGAAGCGGGTGGGATTGGACCTATAGCACAGCAAGGCAGCACGGTACATGGAATTATAAAGTCGGCCTGGATCATTGCTCAGTACATCTGGAGCTACTGCGCGAACTACCAACTGTGCCACCTACGCCTCGAATGCCGCTGACTTCATGCGATATGCGAAAAAGCCTAACAACGCTTTCTGGCCTCAGCTCATCGGATTCCCTTTGTCCACACTGCTCGCTGGTCTAGTTGGCAATATTGTAGGCTCAACGTCACAAACTATATTTGGAAATGTCCGTAGATTCAGCTTCAGCTAACTATCGTAAGACAGCTGACTTTGACACCTAGTTGATATGGAATCTTATAACCCTTATGGATGCGATGCTCACCCGTGACTGCTCTTCACGTACCAGAGCAGCCACATTCTTCCTCGCTCTCGGCATCACGCACAGCTCCATCTTCTCGTCCATCTTCGAGAACTCTGTTCCAGCAGGGATGACCTCGCGACACTGGCCGAGGTTCATTATCATCCGTCGTGGATTCTACATCGCTGCGGTCATCTCGTATGCGATGTGCCCATGGTACATCCTAGGTACCGCGTCCAGCTTCGTTAGCTGGCTTGCTTCGTACCAGTCAGTCCAACATTATTTCCTTGCTATGCACAGATGCAGTGTTCAGTATTCATTGTCAGGATTTTCCTGTCAGCCATCACCGGGGTCATGCTATGCCAGTACTACATTATCAGTCGCGGTCATTTGATTGTTCCCGACTTATGCGCGACAAAGCCATCTGGGCTCTACTGGTATTCCAATGGCTGGAACTATCGTGCCTACGTCGCTTACGTCTTGGGTATTGCACCAAACTTCTACGGCTTCCTCGGTGTCTTCGAGGTGCATGTCACCACTGGCGCCCAACGAGAGTATTACTTCGCATCTCTTATCGGCCTAATTATCAATTTCGTGGCATCCTGGGGACTATGTATCTTGGATCCACCGAAGTGCATGGGTAGACAGGACGAGTGGAAAGAACCGAGTGATTATGTCGCACCAGGCGATAAGTCGATGGTCGGAGATGACTCTAGCCTCGAGACCGACAAGGAGAAGGGTAACCTCACAGATGTATCTCTGGAAGTTCTGGCAGCGTAGTTGATGCACAGCGCTACTTGTTGAGCGTGTTGAGCTCGTGACGTATGTAATGGACGACTTCGTAGAGAGAGCAACCGGGGAACTTGGCCTTGACCTGCTCCTCGACCCACCAGTAAGGGGTGAGGTACGTGATGTTGGTTTTGTCAGTGGTGCCTGAGCCGCCTGTGAGGATTCCGACGATGCGACCCCCCCTGTCTAGGACGACCGAACCCGAGTCGCCAGCATCGGAAAACTTGCCGTGCGTCTTGTCATAGGGTAAGACAGCAATTTCAAGGGACTTGTGACTGATACCGTGATCCTCGTAAACGCGTCTAAAGGACTCGAGGCCGTTGACGCGACCGACAGTGGTCCCCGTGGTCAACCCATTTTTCACGATAAGCAAGCACTTCTCACCATGGACGTCAAGTTGTTGAGGGTTGTGCATCTCGGCTTCCCGGACGAAGTCGTAGGCCCGGAGGAGACCATCCTCGAGGTAACTGTAGTTCTTTCGATCCTGGGACTGAGGGAACATCATGTTTCCATACTCAGAGATCGAGAGTTTACCACCTGCGGAGGAAATAAAAGTAATGGTTAGCTAATGCTGAAGACAAGAAGACAGTAGATGGAAAACGCGACGAGAGATGAAAAAGACGGGAGATGGGGACAAAGATATGGAAAAAGACGTACCGACCCAAAGCTTATTGCCTTTGAATGTTGTCCAATCGATCTTATCATTATAAAGCTCAATATGAGCCCAGTCTTTGGTGAATTTATAGGACTCGGCAGAGACCTCGGTCTTCTCCGAGTGAAGGACAAAGCCAATCGTGCGCTAGTCAAGCGTGGTGTAGTTTTCGATGATCTCACTATGGATTGCTTTCACCTTCTGGATCACCCTCGTCACCTTCGCCACCAAATCCAAGTGCTCATCGCGACTTTCAGTCACGTTCTCCCTTTCTCCCTCGACAGGGCCTCCAAGCTTGCGAAGGACATTGTTCCAGGCGTCGATAGACTGGAGGCGGTCACCGATGGTCGCCATCATGGCTTTGATGGCATTGTCGTAGCCCATGGTACCGAGCATGACGATTTCCTCACGATGCTGACTACCCTTCTTGTGGGTCATGCCTGTGTTGGGGTAGACAGGAAGAGGACGAGCGACGTGAGCGCAGGCTAGGACCACGACACCGTCGTCGTCTTTAGAAAGGCGGAAGTAGAGAGCGGCGCTCCCTTCGTCGTACGGGTACTTGCGAGGCGCGATAGAGAGACCGAGTGGGGGGTGAGCGGCTTGCGCAGGTCGGGGACTCTGTCGACGAGGGAGTTGAACGAGAGGAGCTTTGGGCCGGTAAACCGAGTCACTACCGACTCGATAAATGCCACTTCGATGTCGGGGAAGCCGGCGTCAGTGAGGATGTTCTTGACGACGGCTGCAGCAGCAACAGCGGCCTCGTAGAGGAGGGAACCGGGATTCACACCGACGCATATGATAAGAGGGCAGAACGGCTTGGGCTCCCCAGCATTGGCGTAGGCGAGAGGATTGACGGATGTCCATATTATGCCAACGGATTCGAGCTCGTCACAGATGCGCGTGCCGATAGAAACCCAAGCAAGCTGAATAGCGTGACCGTGAACCGGGCGAGGCTCACGGACGATGCCCTGGGCCAGAGGTCCCTTCGTACGGGCCAGTCAGGGCCAGACTTGTAGACACAGGGAGTAGCGGAACCATAGAAGTCGCTATAGGCGTTTGGGTACTTCTCGGTGAGGCGGGTCGCCGTGTAGACGACGTCGTCCCCAGCCATGTTCTCGATATCTCCCGAAAGCGATAAGTCTGCCGAAAGGATAGGGGGGTGGAAGAGACAAGCGTCTCGGCTGTGGAGAGAGGAGACAGGTTCTCGTCATGCGTTTGGATAGCTAAGCAGGCGTCAATGAACCTCGGGTCGAGGTTAAGTTGCGGGGGAATGAACACTGTCGACTAGAAAGTAGGAAAAAGAAAAGAAATGTCATTATGCAACGAGACAAGCAAGAAAATATAAAGTAACGCCCTTGTGAAGAGAACGGGAAGCAGCAAGATATTTCTGGGCAGAGGAGCGAACAGACGCAGAGTCGTCGGAGGGAAGAGCTGGATAAACCATGTATACGACGAAATGGTAAAGATTTACGAGTCCTGAAGCCTGAGGCCTCAAGCCTAGGCTCGTAACCACCCTCTCGTAGAGCGATTGGGGCAAAATCGCTCAATCGCTCTATGAGAGGGTGGTTACGAGCCTACCTCAAGCCTGATAGCAGAGATCAGAAATCATCTACACAATATTAACCAATTTTGCGACTGGCGAGGAACGTAGACAGCAAGATATTCACCCGAAGACGTGCTCTAACGCATAGCTAATACAAGTCGGAGGTTAGGGGAGTGAATGGTACTGCACACGTAGTACATATAGAATGTGGCCGAGGAATTTGGATTGATCACAATTGTGGCTACGACGCCCGTTCCTCACGGCCATGTCCTCTTTACCTCAGGTAACACGAACGCCATCGGCTTCTCTCCCAGCACGAAAGCACACGCGACCGCATGCGCCGGCTAAGCCAACGCGACGGCCATCTCTCTCAGCTCTGCCCACCGCCACTGGCCCGAAGACACAACGCACGTCGAAGACCTCGCAGAAACTCGTAGTCCTTCCCATCGGACCACAAACCAGGCCCTTACCTGGCGAGGACAATGAAGATGACGCTACGCATGGGTACGAGACGGACACGGGCGTGGTGGTGAGAGATTACAAGAATGAGGGGGAGCGGATGAGCAAGGACCAGCGCAAGAAGGCCGGGTTTAAGAGGCTGACGGTGTACTGCGTTGCGGACAGCTTCAAGATGAAGCTGCTTGCGAGTTTCTTGAAGAGGGAGCATAATGTCAGCCCGAGGGTGTATGACGAGGCGATGTATGTGGTGAGTGTTCTGCATGGTGTCATTTCATCTTATCTGGAGGGCCAATGATCGAGGTTTGGGGGATTAGATGTACCATTTGCCCCTGCTGCCTGGCTATGGACCGAACTCGAATCTGCGCTCGTCCGCGCCGCCGAGCCAGACTCTGCTCAATCGCATGTCCGAGGCGGAGGAGAACGGGTACCAGGGGACGTACTTTACCTCCCAGACACCGGAGACGAACGAGGGCGGGTACATCCAGGTCGCCTCGCCGAAGGTGTCTCCCCACCTCAGCTCTGAAATCGAGCTGGAGCCAGAGACAGAAACGGAGACGGAGCAAGGGAGAGCTGGGCGGGACACACCGTGCCCGAAAGCTGTTCCCGCACCAAAGGTGGAGGAGAACGTCGCAGAGGTGATATTCTTCTCGTATGGTGTCGTCGCGCTCTTTGGGATGCAGGAGGGCGAAGAGAGGAGTGTGTTGGAGGATGTAGAAAACGCGGGGGTGATGGTGGGGAAGTTCCGGGAGGATGATTTGGAGGTGGAGGAGTTCCATTATGTGGTAGGTACATGTATATTTTACTACTCGTATGACGTGCTGATGAAGTACAGCATGACCCTAATATCGTATATCCGAGAATTTACAACGACTTCTTTAGTATTGGCTCATCCCTACCTTCCCTGATGAAGTGCTGATTGATTCATTTCTAAGCCTTCAAATCTCCTTCGCATTTGTTGAAGATCTCCATCGCCCACGCCGTCGCCCAGTCCACCCTCCTCGCGCACTACGAGTCCGTTACGCATCGCGTCCTCTCCGCGCCAGCCACCCTCTCGATCCCACGACAGCTCGCTTCCACTGGCGCGCTTACCCTTCGTCGCACCGAAGCCCTAAAACTTACCGGCAGACTGTTCAAGCTTAAGCGCGACGTGAACCTGATGGGCAATGTGCTGGACGTGCCGGAGCTCTTCTGGGACGAAGCGAGTCTTGGTGAGTTGTACGAGAGTGTGCGAGAGTATATGGAAGTCGAGCCGCGGGTGGGTGTGTTGAACGAGAAGCTTGGGGTGGCGAGCGATTTAGTGAGTTGTCTTCAGCAGAGAGTGCGCGCTCGATTTAGCTAACCGTTCGTTAGTTGAATGCGATACACAATCATTTGAATAACTCGGCTATGGAACGGATTACATGGATCGTAATCTGGTCAGTCGTTTTCGACCGGCCTTCTCTCATAGAAACGATTGACTTATGGACTCATTGTAAATGTAAATCAGGCTAATTGTGGCCGCATGCCTAGTCGAAATGGTACATCTCTCATTCTATCTATATCTTCTTGTGGTCCCTAACTTACCTGTCTAAAGGGCGAGGTCCTAGCACGTCTAGTTGTTCACGCAACGATGGGCAAGAAGAGGAAGCTCGCGGCGGCCGCAGCCAATGCTCTATCGAGGGAAGAGGTATTACGGGCATTGGAGGGTATAATGGTCAAATCACCAGGGGCCGGGTAAGGCTACGATGGACAGAACGTCAAGAACGGTGTAAGATTATAATGGAATGTGATTTGGTGTTGGACTGTTCTGTTATTGCTGTGACTAGGGTGTGTGTGCGCTCGAAATTCATAATTGGCGGGGCGAGCGGAGAGAAATGTGGTTCAGACCAGTAAGTGCGTCTTCAATCGTTCCGTAAAATGGTGCGTTGAACGTTTCATATAAAATCACACGCTTTTTGACATCGTATTTTATCTATAGCAGTTTTTTTGTGCTACGATACCTCCGCGATTTGCGCTAAGTATGTCTGTATTCACGATGCCGCCCGGAAGGTACCCCCTTTGTTGGGATCGGCACCACCCGGTGGCACACGACGCCAGTATCATTGCAGACCATTGTCCTGTGCCACCTTAAGATCCGGTATACTCATCAATTCATTCAGTCTCCTTACATCGTTCCGATGTCCACTATCTCTCTTGACACACTATGCGCTAAACTCAACGACCACCTTTCCGAAAAATGTCAAGATATAAAGCGCCTCTTTGACGGTTCGCTTACTTCACTGTTAGCTAATGGCTTGCGCTCACAGCCGGCAGCTTCCCATCATATGGTATGCCACAGCAGTCGTACACCGGTACGAAGTCGAGTTGACTCGTGTAGACATATATCGCCACGCTAGAGTCGGGTCGAGAAGTCATCGTAAGAGTTATGCACCCGCATCTCCAGAGGTTTGCTGGACCAAATTCCGCGTTCAGCATGAGTTCTGAGGTGTGACGTTACGGAGTGGCTATTCTGTGTCTTCTCCTGAACTTTCAATAGGTGGCGACTATGAAGTACGTGAAGAAACATACTCGCATTCCGGTGCCCGAAGTCCTCGCATACGACCCGGATGATGATAAGTCAGTGGGCGGCGAATGGATGGTGATGGAGAAGGTGCGTGATCCCGATCCTAGTGAGTTGAAATTGAAGCCTGAAGGAGCTAGATGCGGGGCGTGATCGCAACCCTCATTTGGCCCCAGTTGTCAAAGGAGCTTAGGAGACAGCTCACGATCGCCATAGCGAACATTTTCGCGCAGCTAATGAAACTTCGCTTCTACAAGATTGGAAGCCTTCGTGAGGATAATGAGCAGGGCATCATTGTCGGTCCAATGATACTCCTGCCATCCCACGACAAGGTAGACCGGAAGTTGCCCGACTCCAAGTATCGTGGCCCTTTCGAATCCCAAAGATCTTGGCTGTTGGCTGTAGCCAAGGGTCAGCTTGACCTAGGTCGTGAGCGGCCATTCTTAGGAGAAGACTTGCAAAAGATGCAAGATATTATCCAAGACATCGAGGAAAGCATTCTTATAGTAGACCACGCATCCCACTGCAAGATTGGCTTGGAACACGTCGACCTCAACTTGACCAATGTCCTCGTGGATCCTGATTTCCCAACCGAGATCACAGGCGTCATCGACTGGGAAGGTGCACGAACGGCTCCGATGTGGGCCATCCAGCCTCACTTTTTCGACCGCACGCGCAAGATGATGGAGGTCGACAAGCAAGAGTTGCACGCTTTTGCTTACGAGCTAGTCAGGCACCGCGTTTCCGGGTGGAACGCGGGCGGAAGGGAGCCTGGTGTGGCTCTGCGTACTCTACTTCGAAGAGCGCAGGAGAGGCACGAGCATGACAGTGCTTTGGAAGATGCAATATTGAGTCTCACGAAGATGAGCTTGCAATTGGATGAAGAGCGTCTGCGCCGTAAAGTAGCCGTCCGCGAAGAGTCTCCCGACGCCACAACCCCCAGGTCCATCCCCACGCGACGGGCCCGGGACGATCGCGATAGTGAGCTGCCCCACTGAGCGCGTGATATATCATGATAGATCATTATTGCTAGAACGGTACATATCGAAAGTACATAGATATCATGACATGGAGAGTTGCTTACCTACAGTCCTATGGAAGGATGGGGGAATCGTGAACAATGTCTGCAAGGCCCAGCTCGCGCCATTTGTCGCTGTGCTTCGCTAGGCGGTGCAACCGATGGACCTGACTAAAGTGTTCCGCTGTCTTGCCACCTTCCATGTGCCTAAGGCCCCAGACGGGGACCTCACGAGCGATCTGGTTGTTGATCACGTCCAGATACATCCCATAGGCAGCGTCATTACAGCCAGGCAAGGAAAGATGGGGTAAGACGATGGAGGACAGCGGCAAGGCACAGGCATGATGCCATCCTATCACAGCCCTGATTGTTGTGGGATCGGCAGAATCCACTAGTATGTGACGAGCGTCCAGCTGGGGGTGGAACAAAACGAAGACGTTCAGCTTCGAGATCGCCGAGTCTTCGTCCTCCAGCGCGGGGGAGCCGTGCAACAGCTTGTGAACGACAATGTCTACTTGATTCTGTTGCTTCGCGGTCCTCGTGCCAGTTGACTCCGGACGGAGGCTGCCCCGGGCTACCTCCACAAGCCAGTCCTTCATGTTAAAGAAAGGCCCGCATTCACCAGCAGCGTTAGGCAGATACATCGGTCCGATGGTAGGCTTGTCCGAAGACGCATTCTGTGTGAACCGGCCGATGTTTGGAAGACGCAGATGCAATAACTGCCCCCAGACAATCCCTATGGAGCGAATGACAGCGGTGCGCTGCAACAGAGTCATAGTCGGCCACGCCTGATGTAAAGTGACCCCAGCAACCTGAGTGCTACATTCAATGTGCTGCTGCGAGAGTACAGGCAGACTGTACTGACATGTTCTGAAACCAAGAAGGACGTGCCTATCTTGTTTCCCAAGTCCGCGTGATATAGAAGGGGCCTGCGGACTGGAATACCGGTGTACGTCGCCACATGGACGGACGTGAGATGCTGTAGATGGGGCGGTCAGAGCGGATTCGCAAACTTGAAGGTCTCAGACGACGTACTTCGCAAACGAGATTGTACCTGTCATTGCCGAACCTGTCGACCCAATCACTCTTCGGAAGTGTCACGATGCGTTCACTGCCATCCAGGAATTTCACGCAGAAGTTCTGCGGAGCTAGTGAATACGTGGCACTGTGGCACAAGTCAAGTAAGTATACGCACATGCTCATCGCCTGCAAGAAGAAGAAGGGAAATGAGCAATTGCATTAGAAGGAATAGCAACAACTATGCGGACCTGGAGGGAAGGGGGTGAACCGTATAGGAGGAACCTTGAAGGCCACGTTCAGCTCCGTAAGCAGCTTGGTGAGACTGAACCTCCACCCGAACAGCGTCGGCTTTCCGATGTCCAAGTCGCATCTGTTCGGACTCCACACCCAGATCCTGGCTTCCCTCTCGAATCCGACAAACGTGCAGGTGAACGGCAGGAGTTCGCTGGTATCCATGATGGACGACGTGGAAGTGGAGGGGAATTTGGGAGGTGGCAGAGGCGATAGACGGGACCGCTTAAATACCTCCCGCACGCGTGTGGCACAGTGGCAGAAATCGCCTTCGCGACCCTGAGCCACAAAGTGCGACACAACACAGCACGTGCTTGGCGTTTCCAAGCAGCGACTACGCGATGCTGGACGCTTGAAACCTCAAGAGCCACTTACGGGCAAAACATACCGTAGTCGTGTCGGTCGCACCGGATGTGCCTAATCGGAACTTTCGCAGTCCTGAGAGATAAGCTGCAAGCAGTACAATGCCACAAAAATTGGACGCACCAATCCATTTGTGGGATGATTCATAGCATTGAAACACGGATACCAAGGTCTGACGGAGGCTAGGTCATACTTGCTCAGGTGGACCGTACTTGCATGCATTCTAGGATCTTCCGTGTGGGGGACAGACTATATGCGCGTCGTTTACCACTGGCTTGGGTGGAATGCTGGAATTGAAATGGCTCTCAGTGATCTGCGGTACTGGCACATCAGACGATCGATGCTGTCAACTCAGAATCCAGATAAAAACTTCTCGGCAAAAAGGTCTTTGAGTCGCCCAGTGTTTCCCAACTCCCGATGTCTTGTATTGAATTATTCGGGTGAGAAGTCGTCACGGCGGAATTGGACGGTCGTGTGTTGAGTCGGAATCGGAATACCTGTAGCATTTGGCAGGACAGTACTTACATGTAGGGGAAGGATGCTCGCAGCGTCGAATCTAGAGTCCTGACTGGACTGGTTGGCTTTGTACGGCCCTGGCTCTGGGATGAGACGGTTGACATTAGTAGGAGATCGAAACAGCACAAAATGTGTTGACCTGACTCACCTTCGTGGTGGGGGAGTTCCAAGTCGAAAGATCAAAGGGGCATCAGTCCATCAAAACAAACCCACCCGTCCCAGTGAGTTGTACGCTGGTGAAAACCGAGTATATTAACAAAAGAAATGGGCCAGCCCAAGTTTGAACTGAAGAACTTCTGCGCCTTGCATGTTATGTGATAACCAACTACACCAGCCCATATTAAGCGTCCATCATCGAATGCACATGTGGCTCCCAGAATGGTAAGTTGTGAATACGTCTTGGACCAGTAGCTACGACATCCTCCAATACCAGCGGTCTTCTAGGTACACATACTGAAACTGTGATTGCATACAGGGTGACCACGACGAATAGCTGGTGGAGGTGAACTGCCAACGCTGTCATGCGCAAGGAGTGACGAATGGGGCTAGAAGGGGAGCTTCTGGCTGTTGGCTCGAGGCGTCGCAAGAGGGCTTGGTCGTCTTCTATGATAGAACTGTACGGCAGTTGAAGAAGTGAGCAAGTGTTTAAACAATGAAAGGGATATCTAGAGCAAAACGTACCGATTTGTAACTCTTCACCTGCTTGGCCATGCCCTTCATAGCAATACGGTGTCTTCTCAGTCTCTCGGATCGCACCCTCTCCCACTTGTGTCCCTTGAACATGCGCTTCCTCCCGACATACATCGTCACCAAGCCCGCCTTCTTCGCCTTGTCGACCAACTCTCTTCTCTTAGCCCTCAAAGCGACACGCTCGCGGCGGAGACGGAGTTTAGTTTGTTTTTCGGCATCGTCCACGTTGGGAGCACTGTTAGTGGACACGGGTTGTGTCGGCGCGTCGACTTGCGGTACAGGCTTGGTCCTGACAGGCTCGGTAGACCACTCGACTGGTCGCAGCCACCAATCCTGTTTCTTGTCCGGTCTCGGCGCAACCGTTTCGGACCGCTTGGCGGCCTCGATTTCCTCGAGACTCAACTTCGGCCCTGGGGGCAACAGCCCGACCATTCCGCACGCCTTCGCCTTCTTCACCAGCTCCTTCTGCATGCGCAGCGAGTAGCGCGGCTTTGCCCACTTGCCGCTGTATGGATTTTGCACTGGAAGGAATGGATTTCTGGCCTCGACTATCGGCTGCTTGACGCTCTTCTGTGTTGTTACGGCCGCCGCGCGTAACTGCCGACCAGGGAGGTTGTCGATGCGGAACTTTTTGAGCGCCTTGGTCGCGGCGGCGACGGAGACAGCCATGTCGAGCTCGATGAAGACGTCGAATGGGCCTGCCGCTATAGCCCCTCGTGCAGGGCGTCGATGCGTGAAGTGACTAGTGGCGGACTGACGTTATTTTGGACCGACAAGCAATGCATTAATGTGCCCGGGAGGGGTTAGGGTCCGGTGCCGGCCCGTATAATTGCCATAAACAGCGCATTTTTGTGCCGAAATGGCGGCCCCCTCCGGAATTGTTTTGTCAAAAAAGTCAGCATAGAAAGCTTCAACACCAGCTCTAAGTACTAAGTTCTCAACTTCAAGAGTACTATTCAATGTCCTCCGCTGAATTCTTCGAGTGCGAGAAAGTCTGAAAATGCCTCAAGCAAGGTCACGCTCAGGTTGTTGCAATGATCGCGCGAATCACCGCTTGCCCGTAGAAATTATTCTCGTGGTGAGTCTGATATGAAGCTCTTTGCGGGTGCGGTTCGTGTTGAATAATTCGCAACTCCCTTACGCAGAGTAAGTGATCACCTAAATCTTGCCAATCTACTGCCTCATTGACCTGTTTACAGTATTCAGGATCCTCGTGGAGGAAGACTTCCGTACGGCCTGTCCTCTCGCTCTTGTCTCAAAGGCAGTACATTCATGGATAATACCGCTCCTATATACAACGGTGTTATTGCGGACTACCCGGCAGATAGAGCGCTTTTTCGAAACTTTGCGAGACGAGGACGCAATCTCCACGAGATTAGGCGAGCAGAGCCGACTTCTGGGCAACAGCGTCCGCAGGTTATGGATCGGCCCTACTGTGGATAACGGCATAGTAAATCATCATGCCTCTTTTACGTACTGGAGTAGCAGCATGACGCATTGGCCGATCACGATGGTGCATCAAATTCTCATGCATTGCACATCCCTGCAGAGTCTGGCGGTTATCGAGCTCGACCAGAATAAATGGCGGATGCTCGAAAGCGCCGTCCCGGCGAGCTTGAAGTCCCTCTGGCTCGGTCCCGTCCACGGTCCCCTAATCATCAAGAACTTCCTTCGCGGTCCTCATGTCAGCCGCTACACGAGCATCGATACCTATATGCGCGATGATGAAGTGGTCGACATTGTATTATCCCCTCATACCCGCGTCTTCCGCCGGATTTTCAGCGAGGGCCACGGGGAATTTGCCTTGCATCAGCTGCCCTGTGTGAAAGCCGCCACAGGATTGCGGGAGATGATATTAGAGTTTTGTTATGGAGAGCACGAACCAACCTTGTCCACAGAAGCCCTCGCACCTGTCGAGGCAGATAGTCGCATAAAACTGGTGTATCAAAGGCTATCTGATATATCATTCTGGCACTACTGCCATGGGGCCTGGTTGCACGAAGTACTAGGTAAATCAATACATTCATCCGGACCTAAGGCGCGAGGTATTGATCAATGCAGACTAGTGACGTTGTCGCCTTCTGACTTTGTCCGCCCTCTGACTTCATATCGATCTAAGGACCAGCTCCACGCTCGTCATCCATACGTCCCTACTCTACTACACATCTGTTGGTACAAAGCGCAGAAACCGTTAGCCACATAGACCCGAAGACGCAAAAATTCATCTTATAACCCAAAAGAGAAACCGTTCTATGCAATTAGTCAACCCGGCGCTGATCCTTGGGCACGGCAGCCCAGAGGCAAATCAACGCCGTCATCATCACCACCATGCTGCGGACGGACCACCAATCAGCACACGCCATATCAACTCGCACCTGCACGTACAATGGCTGCAACGACCCGATCCCGTACTTCGCCGCGAGGATACCCGTGATGAACGGCAGAACCGCCGACCCCGCCTGCCCGACGCCGGCGATCCAGCCCACGCAGCCGGTGAGCAGCCACCGGGGCAGGATCTTGGTCGCGTGCGCCACGAGAATGGGGTACATGGGCCCCAGGAGGAGGCCGATGAAGGACACGGCGACGGCGTTTTCGTAGAGGTTGGGCACGAGCCAGATGGTGATTTCCAGCCTAAAGCAGGTGTAAGGAAAAAGGAAGGGGAGAGAAGGAGAGGACATACCCGATGGCGAGTGCAGCGTAGATGAACAGGACTCTGCGTTCTCCAACCTGGTGCGTCGTGAGCCAAAAAGATCACAGTACTATTTAATCGTCTGCATACTTTGCGGTTCAGCCATATAAGCGTGATACGACCGAGAGTAAGCCCTGGGACACAAGGATCACTGTCCTGTTGCTCCTCCATATCCCTAGACACGCACCTCCGAAGAATCCGGAAGAGATATAACCGGAGGACGGGCCACCATGTCTTTTTTGAATAATGTACGTCACGATCCACCCTGCGTTGCTTCAGTGCCTCCCAACGGCCAAGGAGAACAAGCACACCACACACCTCCGAGAGTAACCTCGACTCCGACATAAATCAACGAGAAGATCGCCATAAAGTGCAGTGCCCTCTGCCCCAGGATCTCGCGATACTTGCTCTGGCTGGCCGTGCCGACTTCACCTGGGCCGTGTCCCGCCTCTGCCATCACCTCTATTGCACGCCGTTCAGTACGGCGTTTGTGATGCAATGATAATACATACCGTCCTGGGTCTTGAAGCGGAAGACGCTGGCGAGGACGATGGTGTTGGTGATGGCGATGCCGTCCGAGATGAGGTAGTGGAAGGACCAGTGACGCTCTTGGGAGAAGTGAGTTGCTACCAGGGGTGCAGCGAAGGCGCCGAGACCTAGAGCATCATTTACAATCATATGTATATGGCGTATATGGCAAAGGAGAGGCGATAAAGCGCACCGTAGGAGCCATGCAGAAAGCACAATTTCGCAGCGACATGGTCTTTCAAGCTGCCCACGAAACCATTCGCTTGTGCGTTCTGCATGCTGATTAATTCATCCAACTTCCAGCGTATGGGGGATCCACTTACTTGGAGAGAGATTCCGAACCCGGCAATGGCATAGGCACAGACGAGGACCGGGAAAGGAGGCGCGGGTGCTTGTATGGCGTAGGTGACTATTTGGCATACAGATCCTGTTGGGCGTCACATCAAGACAGGTTTTGAATTCGAGAAGATTCCGTGTACCTAGCACAAGAACCTAAGTATTCTAGAGTGAGTTGAGACTACAAACATCCAGCGAGAGTATATACCTTGCCGAAACCTAGCTTGTCGTTGAGGTAGACATTGGCAAAGGCACCGCTGAGATAGCCCTGTCACCAATGTCAAAGCGTTCGTATATCGTTCAGAGTCCAGTCTCACTCACAACACAATTCGTGACGAAGATCATCGACACGACCGCAAATCCGACCTGTAGAGGATTAGTCCGATCACACGGAAAATCTTCGGGTAAATTTTAACCTACGTGATAATGTTTCTGGATTGCCGGAATCAGAGGCCCCGTCGTACCATCATTCCACCCCTGCAAGAAGAAACACCAGCACAGGGCGACGAACTGGATCCACCCGTTCCTCACGTACTTGCGCGAATACTCGACGTCCGCTGCGCCGCTTCGAACGGATGGAGTGACCACTGACGGGACAGTCGTGAGCTCGTACATGGGGATGTCAGTGCTCAAGTCGGCATTCTTCGCCGGAGTCTCCTCGATTGCTTCAATACGGGAAACTTCTGAACGACGCCTGATGCGGTCAGCAGCGTAGGGGACGGCAAGGGATGCGTCAGTTTTGTCGGGAAGGTCGCTTGTAATGGCGGTTGGGCGGGTGCTGAGACGAGAGGATCTTCTGCGCTCGGAGGCGATACCAGGAAGGTCGATAGAGACGCCGTCGACGGAGGTCGTGTCGAGCGCAGAGTCGTCTGGTCCACCGCGGTCATGGCCCCTGTTCTCTGAGCGCAGGACACGGACGATGTCCGACCTCGGGCCTTGTTCTGTTGCAGTCGAGAACGAGGAGTGTATCCTGAAGGATGAAGACATCTTTTAGTTTGAAAGGTAAAGCTGGGGGATGATGGTCGAGGCCAGAGTTCAGAGTACTCGGCTCTGAGCTTAAGTGCATGATAATACGACCGGCCCTACCGCAGGCTGGCACAGATTCCATCTGATACCGACGTAAACAGGTTATCATATCGCGTGGTGGAGCCCGTAAAAGCACGTCCGGAGAAGGCGAGAGACTGACGGTGGCTGAAAAAACATACAGCATCCCGGTTCCAGAACCACAGCGGAGTCACTCGGCCCGTGAATCAGCTGCACTGTCTGCGACGTAAAATGGCCATAACAAAGGATCATCCTTGATTCAAGGAACTACCATAGGCCTAAGCGTCGAGGGCAACACCGGGAAGTCGCATAACTTAGGCTGCTGCATAACATGGATTCAGGGCGTCTAAGGGCATGCGAGGATCCTCATAGGTAACTTACCTATGGGCGTCTTTATCGATGGCCCGAGTAACCCGTGGACGCCCTATACTTGTATCGAAAGCGCCATTTATAATAAGTGTCTTTCGTAGATGGATCCCTTAGGTCGCTCACAGCTGTAACCTTATACTAACCTATATCTCTGCAGCGACCAGTCTTCGCCAAATGCGTCTGACTGCAGCAATCAAAACCAATGCTCCCCACTAGTTGCACGAGGCTTTTAATGCACGTCTTTCTTGCTGCACAGCGACTTGCCCTCGATGTAGAAGCTCTGGGATCTCGCGGTGCCTATTACCAGCGAATATGGATCTCTGAGCACCAAGTGAAAGATGGATAATTTTACAGTCTGATAGCATCTGCATCTATTCAAAGTATTAGGTTGGCGGATCCCATCTTTGAAGACACCCTCTTATCTCTCATGATGTCCCTGATTCAGAGTCGAGACTGGAGTTCTGTATTCCGTCTGTTTAGTGTTGTAGGCGATACTTGTGCCATATGAAGCTGGCCCAGTATCGTTGTCTGGGATCGCATTGGTATGTATTTGTCAGATACTTCACTCCCTGGTAATTAACATTCAAGAATGCTGTAGGAAACGGTAACCGTCTTGGTGCAACAACTGGTCGTCCGTCAATAGCTTTGGTCTCATGCATGATGAGCTCAGAATCTTATCCTTCTCCAACACTGAATATTTTCCCGACTGTTGTCACCCCATTCGTAACGCTCGGGAAGACATCTGATCAAACAACCAAGTATACCGTAGATGCGATCCCCGCGAGAGATGACGAATTGACCACAATCCGGTTCGCCCATCCAGCCACACCTGCCCAAGTGAGCATGGAGGGGAGATACACCGTCAAGCTTCAACGTACGGGTCGCGTCCTCACTTCGACACAGATGAACAAGATTGAACTTGCCACGAGAGCAGTGAGCACAGGGACATTCGACTCATTTTGTCGTAGGACTGGGGTTCCTATCGCAAATTGGAAGAAAACCGTAGAGTTTATGGGTTATTTGGATCACCGGTTGTCTTCCTTGCAGTACTCGGAGGCTATTTATGTAGTGTGTTCCTATGTGCAACTTTCGACCATAATTATGCATTGCTTTTGCTTTTGCATGTCTAGCTTCTACTGCGCGGGTGAAGCAACATCATTCTTCCGCATCGAATTCCTTATGTATGTTTCGGATGTTTTTAATTGAAGTCAGATGAATTAATAGCTCGGGCTTTTCCCCCGGTGGCGTGCATCAGGAAAATGCCGGACCGACTTACTCGCGTCTTGAGATCTGATCGTTTTCGGTAAGTCCTACTAAGTCGCCTTTAAGGCGTATTAAGTCGCTTAAGTAAACTTAAGGCAAGTCCTGACTTGGAGTGTCTTCCCACCGTCTTATGCCCGACTTATGCCTGTCTTATGCCCGTCTTAGGGTGTCTTAGTCGTGTCTTAGTCGTGTCTTGCGCAGATATTAAACTGGTCTGAGACTGTCTTATGCCCGTCTGAGGGCGTCTTAGTGGTGTCTCGAGTAGGTATTAAACTGGTCTGAGACTGTCTTTTGCCCGTCTTAGGGTGTCTTAGTGGTGTCTTGCGCAGATATTAAACTGGTCTGAGACTGTCTTATCCCGTCTGAGGGCGTCTTAGTGGTGTCTTAAGCAGGTATTAAACTGGTCTGGGACTGTCTGGCAGCTTTAAATAAGTCCGGAGCAAGCTCATTTAAGATGCCTTCAAGACAGTTAAGGACTACAAGAACTCGATGGATTGCTAAGAAAAATGACAGTATATAAGACGAGCTAAGACAACTAAGACCGCGTTAAGGCATACTAAGGGAGGAAGAACGATGATAACATGGGTGGACACGGGAACAAATGCAAGCAGCAGATCGAGAACACGCAAAAGCGAGTAAACGATAATAGCCAAGAAAGTAAGAGCGTAATGTGGCTTGAGATACCAGAAAACAGCGAGTCAACAACAAGAACAGGAATGACAAGACGAGGAATCGGAAGCAGAGAAATGGCAGGTATATGGGCGCCGACCCGGGAGGTCGACGGGCCCAGGAGCTTACAGCCGGAAACACAACAAGACTGCCGAGGGCGACCAGCGCAAAGCTTGGGATGGCAATATGAGTCCTGTTGATGTAACAAGGCAACCAGGCTATGAGACGGATGCAGAGTGACGAGATTGAAAGGATGACATGCCAGAAGACCCATCGATGAAACTGAAAGACTGTGTAGATACCAGATATCAGGTTTACGAGCACACAGTAAGGACAATCTGCTTACCTGCTTACGGAGAGGGCCCGGCGAGATTGGCTCGTTCATCCTCATCAGAGTCATAGCCACACCCATCCAGAGACTCAACACGTCGACCAGTGCCGGCAGCAATGACCATCGCGCTTGATATCGTTTCCTCCAGGTCATCACGGTCCCTGCGACCCACTCGTCGAGCACATTTTGCCCAGTCTTGAGTAAGTCGACCCCACGAAGCTGCTGTGAACTTGACCCCGCCCTCCCCATCGTCATCCTCAGCTGTCCTTGTTTTCTTACCCTTTCCCTTTCCATTGTCACATGCTTTTGGACGCTCGAGTATGACGGGATTACCGGTCCGGTTGCAAATGCCAATGTCGCGGCGTTTCCACTTCCGAAGCACCCGCTCAACCTATCTGCACGTCAGTAGCCACTACATGATGTCATATTCGATCTACTCACTGCACAGATGGCAAGACCAATTGCTCCGATCGGCAACTTTTCCTCATTGTCGTCATTCAGAAGCTGGGGAATGGAAACATTCATCGAGCCTTTGAGGAAATGATAATGATAAGCCAAGCAACAATGAATGTACGATGAGCAGAGCAGGCCCGTCCACTCCTGTATTGCATTAGAGCCATAAAAATTGAGAATCAATTGCGATCTTACCTTCTGGTTCTCGCTCTTCGTGTTTGCGAATACAAATTTAAAGCCAGTTAGCATCTCACGAGCGAAGGCAACCCGAGCACTGTATGACGATAGATCACGGCGCTCCGTGTTCATGTGATTTTCCACGACTTGAAGTGCACCGTTACCAATGTGAGTGCGCCACTCATACAGCTTCTGAATGGCCTGTAAATGATTGGGTTTATTAGTCCGGTAATACCACATGCAATTTATCTAACAGACTCACCCGCTTATAGATAGCGCTTTTTGCTTCAATCAGTAGAGGCCCGTGCTTGCTTCGGAAAATCGCATTGTAAGCATCTTGCATTACAGGCACAAGCTTTTTGTCGTCAGCTGACCAGGGGTCCAGCTGGGTTGCCATGTAGCGAATAAGCGTGGGGATGAAGGCTCTCAGCCAGAAAGGACTCGTCGCAATACCGTTAGGCATTTCGTTATTTTTGACACGCCGATTCTTTGGCTGCTGTTCTGCTTGCGCAGTGTCCGTGGTAACACAGGTCTCAGATGATGAGTCGACATCGACTTCGGAGTCAGACCCAGGCTCATAGAGATGACGCCTCACAGGGCTGCCCGCTTCAGGCTCCGAATCCGAATCCGAGATCTCAATCACGCCCTTGGATTTATGGTGAGGGGCGGTGATGCTGTCTTCTGTCTCTGACTTCACAATGGCCTTGCCAGCAGGCTGTACGGCATGGTATTTACAGTCAATAAACAGCAGTCATGATAAAGTTGCCCCACCTTAGTTTTCCCGGCCTTCGCGACCGGTACTTTATGCTTGTCATCAACACCTGCAGGCATCTATAATACCCATAATTAGATCCTGAGAATACGAAGATCTCCATTGAACGCTTACCTTCGCAGTTGTACGCTTTCGGGGCTTTCTCGGCTGAGGTGTGACAAGGAAGTCATTGATGACAACCTCTTCATCGAAGGGGGGCTTCTGGGTCACAGCATCTTTGATACCCACCGACTTCTGACAAGTGCGAGCTTGAGTATATTGTGATATAATTGTAGGAATAGGTAGTCTGCTCTTACCTTTACTTGCATACGTGCAACGGGTGTTTTCACAGGCGAAGTCACCGCAGCCATCCATTCTTCGTGGTCATCATTTCCGAAGCCCAAGACATCATCATTCATGGGAACTTCTGATTGATCATGGGAGTCGACACTGTCCGAGCTAGACAAAGAGTTGCCACGCTGTCTGCCAGTACTACTAGTAGATGAGCTGATGGCAAAGTCAAGTGCGGTCGTGTTCTTGAAGCGCGGCTGGAGAGGAGCTCTGTCGACAACCATAAGAGGTGAGTATTGAGTAGATGTGGCACCCCGATTGGGCCACTTCATTCGAGATTCCTTGAGTTTATCCTTTGCATCATCCTTCATAAGGAAGTCGATAGGTCGTGGTGCGATGGGACGTGGACCGACGGGACGTGGACGTGGTGTTCGATCAAGGTCGTCGGCAGTGACCTGTCCCATCACTCTGTCCATGCGTCGTGTGAAATCCGAAGATGAACTTCAACTATAAATCGTCCTTACCTTATACCTGCATGTGTAAGAGGCGCAGTATTTTCGCTTTGAACACTACCTTTCTCTTTGGACGCCTCACCATTACCGCTTACCAGTTCCAGGTGCTGGCGGCGGGCCTCTGCTTCGTCTCTGAAGGTTAGTTTAGGCGTAGCTCCTGCCCCCCCCTTACGACTCTTTTTGCCCTGTATCATCAAAGGTTGCTCATCGTGCTCGCCTACCTCCGACGACCTCTCTTCAGATCCAGCATCATAGTTTTGATCGTCAACTTGAAGGTCTCGAACACGTGACTGAGTCGCGGACCTCCACCTTGCTTCTACGTTAGCGAGGTCTTGGAGGTTGGCGACAGCATAGGTGCGCTTCAACAGACGAGGGCGAGCTGCGGCGGTAGGAGCAACAACTCTATTTGCCATCTGATCCCTGTCAGCCTGAGCAACTTGCACCTCCATTTCGGCGATAAGCCTCTGGGACTCAAGCATCGTGGCCTCGGTTTCGAGTCTCTCTTGCTCCTGTGCTCTCTTCTCTTCTTCATCCTTTTTTTTGGCATCTGCCCGAGCTTGCTTTCGTGCTTCCTTCTCCATTTTTTCCATCGCCTTCTCCTCGTCTCTCGCCTTCTTCAGCTCTTCTCTGACCTTTTTCTTCATCTCTTCTCCTGCCTTCTTCTCTGCCCTGACTCTCTCCCTCTCCTGCTTGGCGAGCTCTCGCATCTCCTTATCTGCAGCAATCTCCTCGGCCGTCCTTTTGGTTCGCTTTTGGGTTGGCTGTGGAGCAGGCCCGACCTTCTGTGACTCTTGTCGGCGAGTAACAGGCATGATAAAATCGAAACGTCTGAGGAATCCAATGGTGGGCAAATTTCAATGCTGATGGTCGTAGCGACGGTTGAACGCTGACGTGTCTCAATAGTATAGATATTTAATAATAGTGTCACTTTTTTTCTCACCCCCTCCTGCGCACGGAGTTGTAAAATTCGTCAAGTCCGATTAATGCACTTTGATACAAGCAATTGTACCAGCGTATATCCCTCAAAATTTACGAGATATATTTCCTATCGCTATGCCTTCCTCATTCCATCGTCTTCGAGTTACTGACACCGACAACTCCGACGTGTTAGTTTGCGACAAATGCCAGGCGAGGTTCCGCACCTCTGGTGGATTGAAGAAACATCTGCAAGCGAAACACCCATATCAACCCCCTCCCGATGCTGCATATGCGCCTGTTGCTGGCCCCAGTTCATCTGGGAGTGGGTTATTTGGCAATTTATTCAGGTCTCGAAAGAGACGCCGCATGAAAAGTCCAGTGCCCGAAGATCCTCCGATTCCTCCCCAACCATCCATGCAAAAACCATCAATTGAATCATGTCTGCCACTTGACCAACCAGACTTGAGCGCTTCCTTACCTCCCGAGTTGTACGCGAGCACCTCCCCATCTCGACATCTCCCCATCACTCCCCCCCAAAATCGACTAAATAACAGAATGGACACGACACTGGACTATCTGCGCCTGTCTTCAAGTGATGGATTTCCCAATCTCGATTTTTCAGACAACATCTTTCATCCTAATTTCTATGACTATATTCCTGTCGATGATTCTATGGATCATGAACATGACTATTTGACCGAAGACGACTACTCAGATGACGATGAAGGAGACGACAACGCGAAACCGAATAGCGCCGTGAATGCTGAGCACCTCGAGTATCAGGAAGATGAAGAATTGCAGTGTCGGGAAGGTGCGCTGGAGGAGCAGGAGAAGGAACACATTTCAAATAATGGCTTGGATGTGTCCGATGAAAATGATGTCCTTGTAGAGATCCATCCGGTCCTCACTGGTACGTCCTAATCTTTTTAAATTGAATCATCAATTTTAGTAGCTTACATTATCTTTTAGGAGAACCTTGCGATGAAGAGGGTCGTCCATTGTACCTACAAGCATCGCCCACCACGCAATCAGATTCTGATTCATCTCCACCAAGTCTCTCTCCATCAGCCACTCGAAGAAATCCTTGGTGGCCCTATGCCGACGCAGCATCATTCGATCTTGCTGAATTTCTTTACACCGATGAGCAAATGTCTGCCAAAAAAATCGATAGGCTAATGGCAATATGGGCAGCAGGACACGAGAGTACTGGAGCACCGTTCACCGACGCCAAGGACTTGTACGATACAATTGACGCATCTATAGGCGCCGACGTTGATTGGGAATCGTTCGCAATTCAATACGAAGGTGAATTGCCAGAAGATCCCGAAGATGTTCCAGCTTGGATGAAGGAGGGCTATGAAGTGTGGTTCCGTGACCCCCTGAAGGTCGCGCATCAGATGCTTTCCAATCCAGACTACAAAGACGAGATCGACCCTTGCGCCAAACGTGAGTTTGTCAACGGTCGGCGCCGTCTGAAAGACTTCATGTCGGGAGACTGGGCTTGGGAACAGTCAGTGAGTAGATGTTCGGCGACAGCATACATAATCTAAAGTACAGCATCAGAATAAAATAGCGCAGGATCCGAATACAGTGGGTTCGGCGTTCGTACCAATAATCTTGGGCAGCGATAAGACGACGGTATCAGTCGGCACAGGGAACAACGAATTTTATCCGCTATACATGATGTTGGGCAATCATCATAATAACGTGCGCCGTGCACACCGTGGCGCTGTTGTGTTGATAGGGTTTCTTGCACTCCCGAAGAGTAAGTTGTCTCCTCTTGGCTGTAGTCTCACGGATAATTTATGTATCGTGTTTACCAGCCAATCGGGAGCATGAAAATAGCGTGGCCTTTCGTAAATTCAAGCGACAACTCTTTCACAAGTCACTTTCTAGAATACTTGATAGTTTCAAGCCAGTAATGACGACCCCCGAAGTAATAATATGGGCCGATGCCGAGTTTCGACGTACAATATACGGACTTGGGACATACATTGCCGATTACCCAGAACAAGCTCTTCTGGCCTGTATAGTTCAAGGATGGTGTCCAAAGTAAGAATGCCTTATATTCTTGCTGATCTTTGTACTAACATGGTTATCGAAAGGTGCACAGCGCGCAGGGGCCAATTAGAAAGCAACCTTCCATGTATTCGACGGTGTTATGAGCACACTGAAGCATTAGTCGAGTCTCTCAGCCTCGGCGTACTATGGGATGAATACGGAATTGTCGGTGATGTGGTGGTCAGTACCTTTACGCTTTTCATTCGCTTTCTTGTCATTGTTTTTCTGTGATTCTTCGTTTTCTTCACTTTCTGGACTCCATGTTAGCTACATTTGGCTCGAGGCAGTCGACGACGAGCATCGCCAGATGGATCTGTAAAGGGGACCAGGGAAAACTGTCGACTCTTGTCTTCTATGGATCTTCAACTCCATTTCTCCCCACCTCAACGCCTCCTCAAGCTCAATACCGGGTTCGATGTCATGGTCTTCAACGCCCACGAACATGAACCCTGTTACTTAGCGTGTTTACGCGGACACCTGCCTCACCCTGCCTCACTCTGATACAATTGACCTCTTCTGCAGCAGGTCGGCGCCTTCCATCCGTCCAAGCCGATCTCACAGATGGACGTCTCCTCAAGCTCAATAGCAGGTTTGATGCCATGGTCT
Organism: Neolentinus lepideus HHB14362 ss-1; assembly: GCA_001632425.1. Classification (NCBI taxonomy): domain Eukaryota; kingdom Fungi; phylum Basidiomycota; class Agaricomycetes; order Gloeophyllales; family Gloeophyllaceae; genus Neolentinus; species Neolentinus lepideus. The sequence continues at coordinate 206,791 of KV425583.1, read as the reverse complement.
TCAGCACCCACGAACATAAACCTTGTTACTTAGCGTGCTTACGCGGACACCAGTCTCACCCAGCTTCACTCTGATGCAGCCGACCTCTTCAGCAGCAGCGCGGTGCTCTCATCCCCTTCTACAATCTGCTCCCGACATCCTTCCGTGCCTCCTTCTTTGACCGCACTGCGATCCTGAGCACCACAGCATTCACCTCCCGAAGCGGTGTCAGCACGTCTAGTGCCAATGTGCTGCAATCGCAGAAGTTGAGGCTTGGGGTGCCTTTGTGACTTGGTCCGTGCACATACCCCCATCTCTTGTTGTGGTGTCCATGTAGCAGTCCCCTCAGACTCGCCTGGCTTTCTCGGAGTTCACAAAGGACTAGGACGACTGCTTGTACGTGCCGTTTTCGGTACTCACCAGTCAGTGCCATCCACTCCTCGTCAATCAAGTATCTACAGCTGCCTTCCAACTCAATATGCGCGCTCCTGTGCTGAATCATATAGCGATCCTTTCGAGCATCGCCAAATGAGCTGTGAGTCTCGCTGTGTCATCACTTGTTCCTTACCGACCTTTGCGCTATTCAGACTTTGTATTGGTATCTTAAGCACACACATTTGGTACGCTATTCTACAGCAGCTGAATGTCCAGGGTACTAAATTTCATCGCCTTAGCTCCTGCTCATTTGTGCAAGCCTCATAGAGAGCTTACCGCAGACAGGAAGTGAGCAGATGGTCACCTTCTCGTCCATACTAGTTTCCTCCTACGCACCTCCACTAACTCGGTCTCTTCCCTGGCGTAATCTACCCACTTGAATTTTCCTGGTCCCGCTCCTGATGGCTACTAGTAAGTGAGGATCCAGTAGCAGAATCAGGAGGCCCAGTCCCTCCTCCTCCGCACGGTGTCCGCGCTGATGGTGCAGGCAGACATCATCTCCCAATCTCGATGTACCTGATCATCCAACTCCCGCAGAGTAACGCCAGCCCAGCGGTAGCAGTCTGCAGTTTGCCCGCGTCCAAGGTCGGAGCCGGCGTCCAAGGTCGGAGAGCGTGACACCATATGTCTGCGTAGTGAGTGCTATCTTCCTGATGGCCGAACCACAGTCTTATGATATCTGGACCATCCCGGTCAGTGACTAGGAGATCCAGCTCGACTCACTGCATCAAAATATCCTTTATCACCCGTTGCCGTTTGTTTCGCCCATCCCAATTCGCTAGTACCCCCTTGCTTGCCGTGTTGTCTGGATTCAAGAACTTCAAATCCGAAACTATTACAGTCATTCCTTCTGCTGGTGCCTATGCTACAATCTGAAGAATCTATGCTACCTCGAATCCCTGCTTAGTTATCCGACCCGTCTCGTCTATTTCATTCCGGAATATGTATTCTATTTCTCGTACACGTGCCCATGCTCGGTGGCAGCCTTACGCCTCTCCATCGCTGTCTGTTTCTTCATCGAGGTCATCCGTTGCAAGCAATTATCTGAATACCCCGGCCTCACCTGTATCATCGTCGCCTCCCACCTCAACTCATGTCTCCTCTCTATGCGATTTTTAATCTGCTTCCAAGAATTCAGACATCAGACTCTTAGCGCATCCCAGTTAGCCAAAATTTCGCATCTGATCACCGCTGGCGTACGTCTCCCACAAGGAGAACATCGTGCGGCATCCTAATACCAACTCCCGTGTCAATGTCTACAATGCTCTTCCCCGGTGCAAAGACATTCATTGTCGCAAAGAAATCGAGGCGTAGCGTGCCCCGGAAGGCAGGATACACCAAGCTTTTGATCGCACTCGTGATAATGTCTGGGCAGTAAGCCTCATATGAATCTCCAATCCCAGGCTGCTTGACATGATGCTTGGGTCTCCACGCGGTCGCGGGGACATTGATGACTGCGCTAATATGTCTTTGGTCCATGGAGAGCAAGTTTTACGAGGACGAGATGCTAAGATAGCCGTACTCAGGCCTAGTGTCAGCCCATGCGTGGGCCAGCGTGGCGGCGGTCATGATAGATCTCACTTCCAATCCTCACATGATATTCAAAGCACCGAGAGGGGGTACTTTCGGGACATGCTGAAAGGCAAATACTTAATCAGTTTAATTGGTCACCCTTCCCAATGTGCAGGACAACTTGACGCAGATAGCTCGGTAAGGGTTAGGGCCAAGCGGAGTAGTGATCCCACCTAGATGTTGGGGTGCACCCGGGGATGTGATACCCTTTACTCCTACTGTACAGATACAACTACGCCTACTGTATGAAGGCCACCTACCCCTGCTGAACGGAACACGGCTTCCACGTGCGTGGGTAGGGAGACACAGCGGAGGATGACACGTGATGGGTGGGGTAGGGCGTGGAGGCTGGTGATCTGGTGAAGAAGGCAGCCATCTCAATCGAATGGGAGCTGCTGTTTCTAGAGACTCGGCACCCACACTGATGGTGCGGGCAGACAGTGCCTCCCAATCCCGATGCACTAGATCATGAGCTGCCTGTGGAGTCGACAGCATAGGTATTCCTTGCCAGCCCAAGCCTCTTTGATTGTACGACTCACTTACAGTATCGCTAGCATTGCTGATATCCTCAAATGATTGGCTGCATTCATTGTTTTGCTTTAATTTTTTGATCTTTTCTCTGATATTCCTTTTATCTCAAGCAAGTTGGTTTAAGGATATTACTGATACACTTTTATAGCCCTTTACAAATGACTTCCCACGTGCCGACATCCATGAGATGCTCTCTCCCGATATTCTGCATCAATTGATAAAAGGCACATTTAAGGATCATTTGGTTGAATGGGTAGGGGCATTTCTGGCTGTAGAACATGGCAAAGCACGCAGTGAAGCACTTCTAGCTGACATTGACCGGCGGTAAGACACTCTCTGATTGTAGCTTCTCTGAACTGACTGCAAACTTTAGTATTGCAGCTGTTCCACCCTTTACTGGGCTAAGGAGGTTTCCTGAAGGTCGTGGTTTCAAACAATGGACAGGTGATGACTCGAAAGCACTGATGAAGGTACGTACCTGCTTTTCAAATTCAAGGGAACTGTGTGGATATGGGTATGGTTATCAGAACTTACAGGGTTGTCATTATAGGTTTATCTGCCTGCTATTGATGCTCTTTTGCCATTTGAAATTGTACGTGCCATCCGTGCATTTCTCGAGTTCAGTTATCTCGTGCGTCGCAATGTCCATACACCAGAGAGCCTCGATCAACTGCAAAAAGCACTGGAAGACTTTCATAAGTATCGTGTCTTCTTCCATGAGGAGGGTGTAGACACCAGCGAATTTTCACTGCCTCGTCAGCATTCCCTTCGTCACTACTTGGAGTCAATCTGGGCTTATGGGGCTCCTAATGGCCTCTGCTCATCAATAACCGAGTCCAAGCATATCAAAGCTGTCAAAGAACCCTATCGACATTCCAACCGCTTCCAGGCTCTTGGACAAATGTTGGTAACCAACCAGCGTTTGGATAAAATTGCTGCATCTCGTGCCAATTTTGTTGAGTGTGGCATGTTGCCAAAATCACCAATAAGTGTGTATCCCTTATTTTTTTACTACTTGTTTTCTTACCAAGTCTGATAGAAAAGATCAAAAGACGAGCTTTTACTCGTCAGGAGCCAGGGGATGATGATGAAGGAGTTGTTGACAGTCCTCAGGCTCCTGCTAGCATCAAGCTTGCCTCCAGGTCCAGTATGTAGTTGTCTGCACTTTTATTCTATGGACTGAGAATCTGACACAATGACAGCAAAGCAACATTGTCGTCAGCACTTCCAAATCCCTGCTTACAAGGACCAAGAGTCAGATCAACTCACCTTCCACCATCTCCTCGAGCAATTTTTGTTCAATGAGATCAAACGCTCGGGTGCTCCTATCAGCGAAATCCCTACATTCGATGGACCTATATTTATCCACAGGTCAGCTGCTGCCACATTCTATGCCCCAAGTGACCCTTCTGGTATAAGGGGGATGCATCGAGAGCACATCCGGGCAACCTCTTGCTGGCGTAACAATGCACCTCGGTTTGATTGTGTCTTCATCAAACATGAGGTGGCATACAAATCCTCATTTCGTCCACCATTTGACATAGCAAGGGTCTTCATGTTCTTTTCATTCATCTTTGAAGGCAAGCAGTACCAATGTGCCTTGGTCCATTGGTTCGAGTGGACAGCCCAGCAACCAGATGAGGACACTGGCATGTGGATTGTGAGCCGCAGCAGAGGCAAAGATGCCTTGTCCATTGTCCCTGTACAGCGCATAATTCGTGCAGCACACCTAATTCCTCTGTTTGGGAGAGACAAAGTGGATGCTCACATCAGCAATGCAAACAGCTTGGATGAGTATAACTTTTTCTATGTGAACAAATATGCTGACCATCATGCATTTGAAATGTTGCATTTTCAAACCATGTAAATGAATATTACTCATTCAAATATCATGTTTAATCTAATTTTCAAAACCACAATTCTGGGACTCTTAGTATCTCAAAATTTCTGGACTTTGCATGTTTCACTGTACTTCTTTTGAAGAAATCAGCCAAACGTTGATATGATGTGGGTGCACTTGCCCCAAGCAGTCAGTTGCCTGAAGGGGAATCACGTAGTGTACATCCAGTAAATATGATACTTATATACCTTTTTCTTATCATTCCTTTCATTTATTGTACTACTGCACATCTGTAGTTTGTTGGACTTATAAGTTGATGAACCTCCATTGTATTCACTATCACTCATTTTCCCCCACTCTTGCTCTCCTCAATACAACAAGGTTTAGTTTTTGTTTTTGTGTCATCTTGAGTTTGTGGCCACAAAGGAACACGTGACATGTCTTGTCACATCATGCAAAAATGACTCCAGGTCATTTGGTAGACCTTATTGCCAAGTGTGGCCAACACACTGACGGTGCTGTAGCTTCTCTGGGTTTTGCTAAAACAGCTTATGTTCCTCCTTGTATGAGAGATCAACAGTGGGTTCCTTCTTCTCACTCGATGGCTGACACGTATGTCAGGGTTGGCCCCTTCTCTCTCGGACGCTGAGCTGAAGTTAATCCATTATAGGATCGGGTGGAAGGACTCTCGTTCATCTACACCCTCCGTCCGTGGCAGATACGAAGGAGGCAGAGGCAGATACGATAGAGGAAGACGTGGTGGTGGATTTCGATCACCGCGCGGCCGCCTTAGAGGACTAGACGACCATTCTCCCGATGGTGGATACAAAAGTGAGCAGCGCAAGACTTTCAGTTTCGGAGTGAGGAAAGATGGTAAATACGTAGGAGGGAGGAATGCGCATGGAGAAGGAGCTCTTTGGCGAGCCGGACTCCTGTCCAGAAATACTTGGTTCCTATCGTTGCGACGGGCAGAGATTTGATGGCTTGTGCTCAGGTATGCACAAGCAATTATATCGCAGAGTGGAGTTGCTAACGCATATTTGTAGTTCCGGAAAATCCGGAGGGCTTTTGTTCCTGATCCTGTCTGCGTCTTTCACTTCAAGTCCTCATCCACCTCCACATGACCTTCAGATCACTGGATACAGCCCTCATTGCAAGGCCTACCCTACGGCCTTTACCCTGGCGCCAACCCGTGAGCTTATGCCCCAAATTCACGAGGAAACTAACAAGTTCGCATACCGTTCTTGGACCTTGGTGTTCGTCGAGACTAAGAGGATGGCAGACATGCTGTCGGACTTCCTGATGGCCAACAGCCTCCCTCCGACTTCCGTTCACGGTGATCGTACCTAGCGCGCGCTGAAAATGGCACTGCAGACTTTCCGAGCTGGTCGTACCCCTGTCTTTGCAACTGCCGTTACTGCTCATGGCCTCGATATCCGCACGCATTTCGTTAACTATTCGTTAACTACGACCTGCCTTCTGATATAGACGACTACGTGCCCCCGGATAGGTCGTACTGGCCTTGCGGGTAACGGAATGTGCCAATGAATCGAGTAAATCTCCTCTTCCTATCCTGGCCCCTCCGCCATCGTCTTCACGTGCATCGTCCTCTGCCACGAGTGATCTATTCACGCTTCCGCCGCCACCCTCTTCACGGCCTTACATGCCAGCGAGCATTGCAGCTACGCAACCGTCATCGTCTATACCCGAACCTTTTGATGACTGTTGTCTCGACCGCCTTCTTCGAACGCGGCAATTGCAACATCATTCGGGACCTCATCGAGCTCCTGCCCGAGGCCAACCAGGAGACTTATTCCTGACTGGAAACCGTCGCTCACGGGTTTCCTTGCTTCGGTGGCAGCTACCATGATCGTGGTCGGAGCCGTGGAGGAGGAGGAGGAGGAGGAGGAGGAGGATGGGGTCGGGATAATGCATCTTGCGACTAAAGGTCCTCTAACTTCATCAAGTATAATTCAATGAAAGTCTGCTCTATGGAATGAAAATACAAAAGTTTGGTGGTAGATGCACTGTCGATATTCGGCATTGCAGGTATGATAGCAATCTGGGCAAGAACTGACTTGCCATGTTGGGCACAAATTGCTGCTTCACAATGAAGGACTTATTGACTTAAGGATATCTTAGTCCTGTCTTAAGATTTCTTAGTCCTGCCTTAATTTCTTAGTCCTGCCTTAACTTCTTAGTTCTCTTAATTGCTTCTTAATGCATGTCTTAGGTGTGTCTTAGGAATCATCGACTTAATGGACTTAGGCGGTCTTACGGTCTTATCTGATCTTATCTCTATCTTACGCTTCTTACCGGATCAGCCAGGACCAAATAAGGAGCCGAAAGACGGCCCGACAAATTGCTGATGTGGGCCGCAACATGCCGCAACGATCCTTCGAATCTCGCCTTGTCTTGCACTGCACGCTGCACGTTTCTTGTTGTCTTGGACCTCTTTTGTATGCTATAGCCCGTCCAGGAAACATAGGACTTCAAGATATCAATCTACCCGACTTAACTGATCATTTACTGCTTACAATTTACCGGAACTTACTAGTCTCAACATGCACGCACCTGTACGGGCAGTACCTCCTCGATACAACAACTACCACAGTCCCAAAGCTGGCATTCTCGGAAACCCAGCTAACCACGTACCGCCAGCCTGGCGACCCAACAACGCCGGACCAAATGCTCAACCCGGCGGGCGCCCAGCCACTGGGCCTGCCGCCAAGGCGCAAGTGCAGCCAGGAAGCAGGATCCTCATCAGTAACCTACCCATGGACGTCAGCGAGAAAGAGGTGGAGGTTCGGGTAGGCTGCAGGTCTGACCTAGCGCAGGGCTAATCATCGGTCTGTTGTCTGGTGTGGCGTTTCTTATTCAGGAACTCTTCCAGAAGACCGTCGGGCCGCTGAAGGACGTCCTACTTGTGTACAATTCGCAGGGGCGGTCGAAGGGCGTGGCGGTCGTGTCGTTCCAGCGCACAGCGGATGCTGCGGTGGCGCGGAGCAAATATCATAATAAAATTGTGGATGGAAGTGAGTGTTGGGTTTGGTCTTGGGAAACCGGCAATAATCAAGCACATGAATGAATGGGAAAGTAATCTGATAAATACGTGTTCTTATAGAACGTCCAATCAAGATTGAGATTGTGGTGGACGGTGTGCCGCCGTCGTCGGCCGCTAAGCCTGCTGCCCAGGCACCCGTGCAGCCCCGCTCTCTTCTTCAAAGATTAGGCGGAGCCGCTTTGACCGGGCCCGTATTACCTGCCGCTCGCACTGCACCGTAAGCTGGACCAGAAATCTATTTACTCTAGTATACTCATCTGATGGCCTTCCTCAGCCGACCACGGCCTGTTGTTGCTAACGCCAACAACGCTATCCGCGCAGTGATGCCCGTACGGAAGCGCGTCAAGAAGGGTGCAAGACGAGTCAACAAACGGCTTGCACCCAAAACTGTAGCGGATCTCGACAAGGAGATGGACGACTATCGTGCAGCTGCTGAAGCATGATCTTATTTTTTTTTGTACCTTGGCCGTCTCGATGTGTCCTATTTTACTCATCTCTGGAGGCATCTAGTGTATCTATATAGGTTTTGTGCTACTAGTAATCGAACATTCTGCGGATATCCGCTGGGTAATCTGTAGCCGTTCTCGTGTGGACCCGTCGAACGTTCGAAACGAGCGCCACTAGGGTTAACCGGAAATCGTCTCGGTATAGGTACAGACCCCGAAACTGGATCGTTTGCTACAACTATGACCTTGATTTAGGTATTCACTCTGACCGTTCACCGCCGACTCTCGCAGTTCCGTACGGTCTCCGCTTGCAGTAGAAAATCCGAGTCTGCGGAAGTTTGGTTTAGTACACAGGGTCCCATCCACTGTGACGGAATCAGAAAAAAATTTGACATCGGAGATCTGAATGCAACTTATACCCAGAACACTTTTCAAATGTCAATGGCACTGTGCAACTGTACAAAGAAACAGAAGCACATAGATTTTATTGCGTACTGTAAATTAAATATTAATAATTAGTAGTAAATAGTAGTAGCTGGACTCTTCTCCGCTTGACACCTCTTTTACTCTTTGTCTGCAAGCGCTCAATGCTCGGGATGTCTGAGGCGTTAATGGAATCCGCCTGATTTCATTAGTTTTCAAGAGCAGGAGTAGCGTCTTGGGTTCCCATCAAGGATCCTGTGCAGGCTCCTGCTTAGTCCCCGGGCGATGTGCTATATCGGTGCCGGGTCGAGTTGCCGGGGAGAGCCTTCTTCTAATAGATCTTATGAAGGCAGTTCTCTCTCCTCCGCTCTCGCAAAATTCCCGGCTGGCACTACTTTACCCTCTTTCTACTCTGTCTATGAATGGATCATTCTACTCATGACCACCTCTCGTCATTCTTTGGCACGGAACACTCTGACCGTCGCCCATCCCCCGACTCTTCCCAGAATGTATTTAATCAGGCCATGATGATGCCTTCTTTCCACTCTTCTTCGGGTCAAGCTGGGAACATGAATTTGTTCAGCTCAGGCGACTTGGCAAGTATGATGGGAATGCCGGGAATTGAGAGTGGACAGGGGCAGAGCAGGATGGCGCAGACGACTAGCCCCGAGCAAATGGTCCTAGAGCAGCAGTTGCGCATGGCCAAACTCCAGCAGCTCCAGCAGCTCCAGAACCAGATTTTCCAACAGCAGGTGAGTACGGTTTACATATCACTCGATGAAGATGTCCCGTGTAGTTTGCTCGGCCCCGCAGCGCGCTTGTCGTCTCGCGCGCTTAGGGGCTCGAGATAGACTCGCACGACAGATCTTGCCACTATTATGCGATGCTCAAATCTCTCCTCATTTTGTAATTTCCTTGGCTAGACACAAGGTACTCATGATCTCTCTTAGTTGGAACTTATCAATGGTCAGGGTGCCGTCAATAGCTCTATCGAGCCACCAAGAGACTCGCAGTCTTATCACGGTCTCCCTACTCCTAGTATGCTCTCCTCTATCTTTTTCCTTATCACTGCCTGACGTTTACCAGTGTCATCAGGAGAGTTAAGACCACAGCCTAGTGCGGACTTTGTTTCTCCAATAGACGTCTTTCAGCAGCGAGAATACCATGCCCGCCGCGATCAACAACAACAAAGCGGCGGATCACATCCGCCCCCAGATTCTTCGCCGGCTTATTCTCCTCACCACCATGCATCCCAATATAATCCCACCACAGTCCGCTCCGCTCCTCCAGACCTCGTCTTCGACATATCGCGTATACCCTTGTCTTCCCCAGTTGATATGGAACTTGATCTACCACCTATCTCGGGCCCATACTTCTCACCTCAAGAAGGGCCATCCCGGCTGTCCACATTTTTTCCTGTGCACAATAAACGCTCGGCTTCGAACAGCGGCGACGAGACGTCCAACAAGCCATCGCGAAAGAGACAGTCGCCGCTCGATGCGAGACCTATGGCACCGCTTCCGAGCAAGGCATCAGTATCTCGTGGAACTAAGAGTGCTAGCTCCACGCCCGTACTCACGGGCAGGCGCAAACGGGGAGGGAGCATCGTGACCGAGATCGTCGGGGATACACCGTCGCCTGTGGATCTATCGATGCCTCCTCCCGCGCCACCCTCGCAAGCCACCTCGCCTACCGTCCCCACGCCCTCGAATGTTCCGCCAAATTTAATGCCTGCGACGCCTGGTGGCATCATGGGTATCGCGAATATGGGTCTCAATAGCGGGCTGACGCCGCCACCTTCGAGTCAGTCGAAGAATGAGACAAGGCAGAAGAGTACGAAGACGAGGAGTTATAGTAAAAGTGTGTCCAGTAAGGACGCTAAGAATGAGGCAGCTGTGCGTCAGAGCCCGAGTCTGAAGCCTATCTTACCAGGTAAGCTACTAGTAATTTGAATCGCGTGCCAGGTTCATTATACTCGCTATGTATCGCTAGCGGGGGGCTCGTCTTCACTTGCGATGGCTTCCACCATGTCATCGTCTCAGCCCGTTGTCCCAGGCCGAAAGACCTCGCACAAAGCTGCTGAGCAAGCCCGCCGAGACCAAATTAAAGCAGCGTACAATGATCTGCGCATGCTCTTGCCCCCTATCCCCATGCCTTCCAGCGATACGCTCAGCTCAGAGTCCATGCTTCCTGGGTCCATGCCTCCCCGTGGGCCACCGAAGGGCGACGGCCCGAACAAGGCCGTCAGCAAACTTCAGCTTCTCTTGTGCGGTAACGATTATATTCGGAAGCTGAAGGGTCGGGTGGAAAGGCGGGACGAGGAGATTAACAAGCTGAGGGAGGAGGTGCAGAGACTGAGAATTGTGGCCGGGGAGGCTGGCGATGGGGAGGATGATCTGGATCTGGAGAGGGATTTGGATGCTCAAGAGCCGGTGGCGCTGACGATGGGGAGTGTTGGTGGAGATGGGGATGATGCGGACGAGGAGGAGGATTAAAATGCAACTGGGGGTGGTAGTATACTTGTGTTTCTACCGGTACTTTTAGCTGTCTTGGTTTTTTGGATTACACATCCCGTTTTCGCGGGCCCGAGGATTATCGATTAATATTGATCACATATGGCGATATTGCTCTATGCTGCTACGGCGCGTTCCGACTGTATGGCATTTTCCCAGCAGACAAGCAGCGCCGGACTGCAGGCAGACTAAGTACAACTGAAGGCAAGTCGTCTGACCGAATTGACTTGTAGGTAAAAATGACATTGATAGGATTACAGACTCAATCACAGATACTATCATACGTCGCAGAGGATTGATCCGATGTATTGCTTATCGCCACCTCCCTATATTCATTCGGATTTAGTTCTCGCTCTCATACCCAATCTTCCTCTTCCCTTTAGTGTCCTCCGCATAATTCTCATAGAAATTATTCTCATCCTTGCCAGGCTCGCCAGGCTCATCACCAAAATTCCTTCCCGGGCCGTCCCAGAAGTGGAACGCCTGGCTGTGCACGCCGTAGCTGGTGGGCACGACTTCGAGGAGGTCACCGCGCGCGACCTCGATAGCGGGAATCTCGGAGGCCGGTAGGCCGATGAGGTAAGCGAGGAGGCAGCGGATGACGGATGCGTGTCCTATGATGAGAAGGTCTTCCTGCTCGCGTTCGAGCTCGACCAGAATTGGTTCGAGGCGGACTGTTCAAAAGTCAATATCATATTTGATAGCAAAGTTGAAAAAGAATGGAGCGACGCACCGCAGAGATCGTGATAACTCTCCGCCCTCGGCGCGCGGTACGCATACGGGTCCTTTACGAATCGTTCCCACTCGTCAGGGTAGTATTTCTTCACCTGGTCCGGCGCCAAGCCGTCCCACACACCAGGGTTGATCTCGGACATCTGTGGCTTTTCGACCACTTTCACGTCCTTGGCGACGTCGGCGGTCAGGAACGGCCAGGCGGTATGGTGCGAGCGGCGACGGGCAGATGTCCAAACCTACATGGAATGAAGTTCCATGCTGAGGGATATAGTGGGGGATGTAGGGGAGGATGGGTGGTACTTACAACTAGGCGACGACTGCTGCCTGGTTTCTCGACGACCGATTTCTTGCGTCGGGCCATGACGAACTCTTTGAGCCGCTCGGCATATTCCCATCCACTTGGGGAGAGGTCAGAGTCGGCTTTGTAGGAGTGTTCAATGAGAGATTGGCCAGACTGTTTTATTGGTGTTGTCAAACGGACTCGAGTACAGGAAGGGATGGAGATCACTCACTCGAGCAAAGTAGATTCTACGGTATCGGTTGTGGATGTTCATGAGAAAGAAGACGATTCGTGACTGGCGGTAGCGCATGAACAAAGTCGGTCAGCGATAAACCGAGACTTACTTGGACATAACCACGAATATCCTGTGAATATGTTCTCAACGAAAGGGATGGTTTGTAATATTGCAAGTAACTCACGTTGACCATAATTTTCTCGCCGACCTGAGGTGGAAAGGTATAAGTGATCTAGTTCGTGAACTATAAATGAAGACCGACATTGATTATTCGAATGAACGGCCAAGTTGTCTCCTCCACTGGTTCATAGTATTTCTCGTGGTCTCGGATACGACCCCAGTAATCTTCGACTGCCTTGTCTGGATTCCACCCTTTGTACTATTTATGACAATGTTAGGGGTTAAGCACTGGCATTCAAGCGAAGGACAAGTACATCAGGAGATGAGATCTTTACACTGCGGATGTTCCGTTCAATGACTTTCACGTTGTCGCAAACAGACTCTGAGGAGAGTTAGACTTTGAATATATGCTGAGGGGCAGAACACACCCATCATGATGACATGGATGCCTGCCTTGTCGAACTTCTCCGCGAGCTTCTGTCTTGCCTCTCGAGTACCGTTGTTGGCGTCATATATTACAACTTGCCCACCGCTGTCGAAGAAGTTCCAGATGATCTGCTCGCATCCGTCTGCAACTGATTTCCTCAAAGCCATCGTCTCGGGGCTCTTCTCGCCTACGTTTTCATCAATACAACGAGCACCTACGCTCTGTCACTGAAGACCAACCCAAGGTGAAGTAATCAGGCGGAAGCTTCTGGGCGCCTCCTATCACCTTACGGCGATAATCGCCCAAAGATATGACTTGGGTCTTGATACCCGCCCATCGGAGGTACCGCTCGAGCGCTCTGGAGATGTGTGTCTTTCCTCGAGCAGGCAACCCGACTGTAACAACCAGGATTTTACCAGCATGGAAGAGTAAACCCGACGCTGTCGTATACAGAGGTGCCACCATCTTGCCAATATACGTTTATTTGTCACGGTATCTCTACATAGCGAGCTTGAGTTTCGGATTTTATTTTGATGTCCAGACGTATTGGATGGCTTACCCTGGCGATTCTACCACTTCTTGTATTTACTAGTACCCGCAGGTTTGGCTTCTTGCACATACACTGTCAAAACCTAACGCCGCGTCCGAGCCCGATGCAATCTGTGTGTCACCGCACGTGGCCTCCGAGCCTCCCAAATTCAGACACTGGAGGCGGATGCAGGCAATCAAGTTAACACTCCTTAACTTTAGACTACTTCTAGGACGAATGCTTCAGATATGTCGCGCAGAGGACGGAGAAGTGGTCCAAGTCAATGCAACACTACGCGATATAGAAAGGTGCAGTCAGGATTAGAACGTGTCGATGGAGTTGCACGCGTTGACACGGGGCTGCAGGATCGGAAGCTTAGAGTTGTTTTTGCACCAAGAAACAGGTGTTGAGGAAGAGGCAATACTGGCATATCTATCTGACGGGAGACGTTTGAGGAGTGATAACATACGGGAACTGGCTGGGGCGCAGGACCAGGTGAGTAGCTTGAGGCATACACGTTTGGGCGCAGTCTAGAGTGTGGCGCACGACCTCTACCACATCCGCTGTGGTCCGAGTCTCCAAGAAACTATCTAACGGGAAGAAACAGACGATATTTGTCTTCAACAAGTACTACCTGGATCTTGACTTGGACGAGGTGCTGCAAGAGTTGAAGATTGATCCTCCCATGCAGCCGCCACTAGATGGTAAGTTTAATCACCCTTCTTCAGTTCAACTCTTACTCTCCTTCAAGAGACAATTTCAGCCACACCTCCCTTTCGACCCTCACAACTTGCCGCATCGTCCCTATGCATAGCTCAGACACATCGAGATCACGTAACCCACCTGCTGTCAACTCTACGACACCAACATGAAGCACTACGGATAGCCTCGAACAGCTTAGACCTTAATGTGCTCGCGCTTGCGGAGGCCTTTGACAGTATTGCGGTGGGAGCTAGGAAGGAACTTGATAAACAGGCTTCTCTTTTGTCCGGACTGGATGCCGATCTTGAGATGATTGGTCGAGTCAAGATCCATGTGGAGTTTCTGTCTCCTGCAGTCAGAAAGGCTATTGAGTCTGGTGACAGTGGGAGGACACTAGGGACTTACGTGTCGAATATCAAGATGAGACAGGTGGCAGATACGTGCAGGCGCACCCACGGTGAGTTGTGTTTTATATACTTACATGTCAATATGCGACAAACACCGATAAAGGCGAGCTTCACACTCGCTTCGAACAAGCACAAGGAGCTATGAACCGACTGCAAGAAGGAGCAGATGAGGTAAGGTCTTTCGTGACTGACAGGAGGTAATAGCTTCTCGTCTGCTTTGTCCTTCCTCCCCTGAATTGCGTGTCTTAGTTTGTTAGACACGGCAGATTCAGCTACTCGAATAGCTCAGGATACATTCGATAAGATAGCTGATGCAGCCGCTGCACTCGAGAGTACGTAGTGCTCACATATTGGTCCATAGTCACTATCGAACATGCTTAGGTCCTGTATCCAATTCGGAGCGTCTCGTTCAAGGTACGGTCTACTTTTTTTATACTGCAAGCAGCATATCCCAATGACGGACTAGAATTGAGACAGTCGGACGCTCGCCTGCGTGAACAGGTCGTGATTCTCACTAATGCGAAGGTGCGAGCACCTATTATTAATTCCTACTCGACCTCCAGGGTGACTAGGTGCTATGTGTAGAATTCACACACAGCGACATGCATCCGTGTACTACGCCGTATCAGCACCCTGAACCACGATGTAGTCCAGCTACCTACGACGCTCACGTCGCTTCAGGCGAGCTTCCGTGTGAAGACGAGTTTCTCGCACATTCAGCGGCTGCATAATATGATTTATGCGTATGGTGCGACGATAGTGGAAATTGTCAGGAGGAAGGAATTCGGTAAACTTTCATACCAATACTTGGCGATGTGCAGCAATTAATCTGACCTGACGTGTAGCTAGGTTTTTCTTCCAGCGAGCACAGATGATATTGGAGGTTATGGCTAAATTCTCGTACGTCAAATCCATTTCCTATGAAAATGTTGGGCTAGATGTCGCCTTGTCCTAGGGCCAACGAGCGGAAACAGAGGCAAATGTACAAAGCCGATATACAAGGCCAACTCCCGTTCGACATACGCGGCTTGGACGATCCCGTCCCCCAGATCGACTTCTCGCCGAGCGGTAGCACAGATTCACCGTTCACATTCGAGCGGTCGGATATCGAAGGCATGTTTTATTGTGCGTCGATGGAGTTCCTGCTGCTAAATACCTGTGGTAGACTTCCTTAAGGTTCTGGATGAGATCGACCAAATATCCCATGCCTCTGCCGATCATGTTGCTCTCGCTACTATTCGAGAGACGAGGTCGACTCTCGAAAAGCTCATTGGCAAGATTGATGGTCTTGAATCTGGTTTCGATCGAATCGCCGAGCGGTCTTGTAAGTTTCAGAATCGTGCTGCGGGCATTGCTAAAAATGCGACAGTACTGTCTTCATCTCGCCTTTCGCTATCACGGCGGCGCAGTTAGTCTTTTCCTTTCAAATAACTATTGCTACCATCCTAACTTGCGCAGTATCTGAGGTTGACGAGCAGATGTACGCGGAACTCGCGGAGCAGCTACACTCTGTTCAACAGGACAAGAATAACCAGGAACAGCGGTTTGAGGAAGAGCGTTCAGCTTACCAGGCTGAGATCGACCGACTGAAGGCTGCTCTTCAGGAAGCTGATGTCACTGCGGACCAGGCGGATCGTATGGAGCAAGACCTTCATCACGCTCGAGCACAAGTCGAGAGCGAGGTCACCGCCCGTCGGGTGCTTGAGGAACGGCATTCGGAGTTGCTTGCGGACATTGAGCAGCAGCGGCAGACTCACTCGAATGCTCTAGCCGAGGCAACAGAGCAAACTCGAGCTGCTGAGATACTTCGACAGGAACTGGCAAACATCCGGGAGCAGTACGAGGACGTCAAGGCTCTGGAAGCCCGGCACGCGGAGAAGGTCTCTAAACTCATGGAAGACCAGAGCACGACATTACGCAATCTCGAAGAGGCTCGTGCCCGAGGTGAAGACTTGCAGGCACAGATCCAAGCGGCCAGACAAGAGAGCGAGCACGTTCGTCTCGCTCTAACACAGGCCGAAAAAGAGAAGGATCGCCTGCTCAAAATGCAAGCCTCCGAACACGATCGTATAATGCGCGACTGCATAGCTGAGGCAGACGGCGATCGCGCTGTCTTGGAGCATCAATTTTCGGAACTACGAGTGGCCCTAGAAGATACTGAGCGACAACTCAAGGAGACATGGTCGAGGAACGAGATGACGAATGCTGATGCTATGGGACTTCGGGAAGAGCTGCAGCGAGTGGAACACCAACTCCGCGAGGCACGGCACGCCGAGAGCCTTCTGCGAGAAGATCTCAAAGCCGGGATAGCCTCTCAATCGGACTATGAGCATCGACTAGAGGAGAGCAATCGGCTGGTAGCTCAAATTCTAGACGTGGCTATCGCTTTCCGGAATTCGCACGTCAGGGCAATCTCCACGGTGCAAACGGTCCTTTCCCACCCCCGATTGTCAGGCAATCAAGTGGATCTTTCCCTCTCGCAATCGGTCAGGCCCAATATCAATGGTCATGCGGATGAACCATCCCCGATCGACCCCTCTGACCCTGCTACAGCGTTGGAGCAACTGCGAGAGTTTGACCATGATCATTTTCTGGAGATAATCTCGAAAACTAGCTCTACGATCCGCAAATGGCAGAAACAATGTAAGGAATACAGGGAGCGGGCCAAAGGCAAGATTTCCTTCCGTAACTTCGCGAAGGGTGATCTAGCTTTGTTCTTGCCTACCCGTAATTCCGTCTCGAAGCCCTGGGCTGCTTTCAATGGTACGTACCCACAGTCTATTCAAAGATACTATTCCCCCTTAATCCTCCTTCCCGACAGTATCGTTCCCACACTATTTCCTCAATGCTACAGGTCACCTTGCCGAGCAACTGAAGAGTCGGGAATGGATTGTCGCCCGGATCACATCTATAATGGAGCGAGTTGTTGATCACAGGGTATGTTCTCCGAAGAAGTACTCTCCCTTCCCTCGACTAACTATGACACCGGCTCCACAGGATCCAAACAGCAACCCGTACGGCCTGGGAGATGGTGTGAAGTACTACACTCTCGAGGTGGAAGACTGGACACAACCAAGTCCACCCTCGAAGAAGAAATTTCAGGCGAAGAAGGCGGGGTCAGTCTCGGGCGAAATATATTCACGAGGCGAGCCGAGCGCGCCTCTACCCGTGGCAGAGGTGGAGGAGTCCTTCGAAGCCACCAGGCCTCCCAACTCTCACCTATTTCCGACACGGGCGCGCACTCAATCATCCCCAACTAACGGTCCATCATCCCTCTCACGCTTACTAGCTCAAGCGCCGGTCGAAGGTGGGCTAGAGACCATTCCAGCGTCAAGAGATAACACGCCATCACCGGCAACCCCCTCGCCCCCTCCTGTAGGGCCATCGCCGTCTCCGTCACAAGCGCGAGCTCGCACTCCGACAGGGCAATCACCTCTGCGCTCTGCTTCCCGTGCTTCGCGAGTGTCTATATCCTCTCGCTTCTCTGGGGGCCGGATCCCACCGCTGGGAAGCGCTTCATCTGGGTCATCCCTAGCTGGCAAGGCTGCACCTACCACGGCGTTGTCCGGACAGCCTCTCGTGTCTTCTCCCCGCATGATAGACGATGATGCCTTGCCCAGCTCCAGTCGCGAATCTGTTGCGCCCTCGCCGGAGGGGTCGCCGTCCGATGGCATGTCGAACATCCTGGCTTATCGGCGGCGAACGAGTTCGTATCATGTGCCACAGACCTCGCCCTTGTCGACGACGACGACTGCAGACTATAGCGGCACCCCAGCGAGAAAAGCGAGCGGTGGGACTGCGACCAGCACGCTAGCGAACCTTGCTAGTAGTTGGGGTGTGTCGTTCGGGCGGCGGAAGAAGGCCGAGGTGAGTAGTGCGTTGGCGCGCGTGGCCTCGTCTGGTGACGATGGGGATAGCAGCAGCCGGCGACATTCGGTGGCTGGAGAGTCGTCGGCGTCCGCGAGCGACCTATTGAAACGACTTTAATTGTTTTGCCGTACTGGACGCATCGCGCTCGTGTCTACATTTCGCCACGGATTTTCCGAAGGCGTGCTTGATGTCTTATTAGTTTGTCTAGTGTCTCCTTCGCTATCGTTGTCATTGCTGTCCCACCTGATCGTCACTTTCTCCTTGTATTACCGTCATGCGTACAGGTCAGGCTGTGCAGACAGAGTAAATATAGGACCCCTGCATCAATATTGATAGAGGATGCTGTACGATATTATAGTCTGCAGGTCGGTAGTGGCCGCGCTCCAGAAGCGTGAGAGATACTGTCCTGAATCTGCTTGACGGCGCGGTACATCAGTACCATGTGACAACACACTCTAACGAGAGCAGCGTGACTGCAGCATCTAGCATCATAGCGTAAAGGGATGCGTAGAGGCGCCCATCAACTCATGTATCAGGCATGGATCTGGTGTGAGCGTCATGGTACCGGTGTCTGTGCTCGAAGTTGCCAATTGCTGACATTATGGTTACTCGTGGAAGACCGACGAGTTTCATGGGATTGGGATTATTAATCATTGTTCCTGTTCCTAACCCAGTACATGTCGGGGAGCGGGCCAGGCGGCGCGTCTCGCGTCGTGATCCGGAGAATGTGCGGACAGACTTCGGGGGAGCGAGGTAGGGAACAGCTGACAAGGCCAAAAGCCGACCTCCTTTCCCTAACGATTGCGCATGCAGGAGACGCTGACGAAGGGCGCACAGAAGCATACTGTGTGTGTGGCAATGCTGCGGCGAAGATCAGTGACGAATGAGCGGTTCGAATGCGGGGAAGTAGAGAATTGCGCCCTGCCGGTATGGGCAGGGTAGGTCCGAGAGCGTGAACTTGATGCCGGGACGTATGGGATCTTTTGGTATCTGAGCTCCGGACAATCAGTATAGGCCACCTTATTGGGACGGATTGACAATTACAATGAGTGCTGCGCGGATGCAATTGGGCTGGCGGTCCGGTGGCCGTTGATGGGTGATGAGTGCGGGGTGGAATGCGGGGAAGTGACAGCCCTTGCGTACGATTTCCAGGAGCTCCGATGTCGTCTGGAGCAAGAGAGGCAGGTCCTATTCAGGAAAGGAACCCTATTCGTTGCCCTATTCTTGATCAAATGTATGGACCCATCTTTGCAACGCAACACATGACGAATGGAACACAAAGGTTTGTCAGACAAGCTCATACGCCACCAATCATGATATGTAGCAGAAGATGCACCGTCTTCTGCAACTTCCATAGCAGAGCCACGACATTTGTAGAAGAACGACTCCCTCCCTGTGCGGATTGGCTATGCTGGCGCCTGGCAGTGTTTGGAAAATTGCCTGATCTAGAGCAAAACTGAGTGCTGTGCCCGGCTGTAGCTCTGGATCTTGGAGAGGATGAGCGCGTGCGGGGAACTGGAGAATTGCTGGAGAAACCCACAGTCTCGGTCACATGGCCAGTCATGGATGGGCTCATTCCCTTTTGGGCTCTCTTCTAGGATCCCAGCTATAAAGTCCATTCCTTACATTCCTCTGACCTTCGTCGCTCGTTTTATATCTTCGTTTGCATCACTACCATTTGCGCATTACTCGTTGCATTATTATGGTTGGCGGAGCTGTTGCTGTTGCTGGCACCGATACCCACCTGTCGCGTCTCATCGACCCCAACCGCAAGTGGTATAACAACAGGAGGTATTTAGTCGTTGTTGTTGGAGGTGGACTGCGAATAATCTAACATGTATTTAGACTATTGGCCCTCAATGGTTGGATTGCCCTCCTGTGAGCTCCCATTTTTTTACCCGCTCCTTCCCTCGTTTAACTCGCTATTAGCCTCATCACAGCTTCAACGAACGGTTATGACGGTAGTATGATGAACGGACTGCAGTCATTGCCGCAGTGGACGTCGTACTTCAATCATCCCACGGGCTCGCGGCTAGGCTTATTGAACGCCATCCAGGTGTGTGATGCGCTGGCGCTCTCGTTAATTGTGCCCTCATACGAGTCTAGAACATTGGCTGTTTAGCCGCCTATCCCTTCGCACCGTATCTATCGGATGGCATTGGCCGACGGGCAACGGTCTTCATTGGCGCCCTCATAATGTGTATTGCTGTCGGCATTCAAACTGCGGCTCAGTCAGTAAACATGTTCATCGGTGCTCGGTATGCACCTCTGTATTTATACCGGCATCTATTTCACTTACCTGCTTCGTGCTAAGGTTCATGATCGGCTTTGGCTTGACATTCGCGTGTTAGTACCACGACTTACGCTTCTTGATGGCCTATTTGATTGACAGACGAATATTTCTCACAGCAAATGCTGCTCCTATGCTTGTTTCCGAGGTCTCATATCCCACATACCGCGCCCCCCTTACCTCCCTCTACAACTCCCTCTGGTACTCTGGCGCCATAATGTCAGTGCTTATCTATATTTGCATATCACAGTTTCTATTCCGAGACTCACTTGATACGCCCAAACAGCGCTGCCTGGTCAACTTACGGCACCTTCAAGATCCCTAACACCTGGTCATGGCGCATCCCCTCCCTGCTCCAGGGCCTCCCCTCCATTCTGCAAGTCTGCCTGGTCTGGTTCGTCCCCGAATCGCCGAGATGGCTCGTAAGCAAGGGCAAGGACCAGCAGGCTTTGAACACCCTCGCGTACTACCACGCCGACGGAAACGAGCAGGATCCTCTCGTCCAATACGAATACGAGGAGATCAAGGCCGCTATCGAATTGGACCGCGCTGTCGCCGCGAACGTCGGCTGGAAGGCCTTCGTCGCGACCCCGGGCAACCGCAAACGTCTCCGGATCATCGTCGCCATCGCATTCTTTTCGCAGTGGTCTGGTAATGGCTTGGTTTCGTACTACCTTAACAAGGTGTTCGACAATATCGGTATTACGAACCCGACGACGCAGTTGCTCATCAATGGTATCCTGCAAATTTGGAACTTGTTCTGGGCATGCAGTGCCTCGTTCTTGGTCGACAAGGCTGGTCGGCGTGTGCTCTTCTTGACCTCCGCCTCTGGTATCCTCCTCTGGTGGACGCTCCAGACGGTCTGTGTTGCTATCTTCGCCGAAAGGGGAAGCGCTGGTGCGGCGCACTCCGTTATCGCCTTCATCTTCCTGTTCTACGCCTTCTATGAGTGAGTATCTCATTTCTGCCTGGGAAATCTGATTTTGTCTGACATGTACTTGTGAATAGCCTTGCATTTACGCCCTTGATTGTCTCCTACACCGTTGAAATCCTGCCATACGCCCTCCGTGCCAAGGGTTTCAACATCTTCAACTTCGTCATCTCCTGTGCGCTCATATTCAACCAGTACGTCAACCCCATCGCCCTCGACGCGCTCCACTGGAAGTACTACGTGCGTTTCCCGCTCTCGCTCTTCACGTAACCCGGGCCTCACCTGACCCACCGCTTTCGTAGATTGTGTATGTGTGCTGGATCGCCTTCGAGCTCGTGTTCCTCTACTTCTTCGTGGTGGAGACGAAGAACTTGACGCTCGAGGAGACGGCGGCGCTGTTCGATGGCGAGCACGCGGCGAAGGAGATCACGCATGCGGGCGTCTTCGATATGAGCGAGGACGCTTCGGAGAAGGGGAGTCACAGCACTTACTCGCCACAGGCGGAGTTCAAGGCATAGTCTCTTTTCCAGCGTCTCGCCCGTCGCCCCTCACCCTTCCATTCACATTCGGGGTTGTGTAACAATATTTCTCTGGACTCCCTTTCCATTTTGGGTGCTTGTACAAACGACGAGCGGACTGCCTTCGGTGATAGACAACCCGCAACTGACGTGCCGGTGTTGGGGTGGCTTTTGCCGATAAAACAGTAGTGCTAACTATCTATCTATCTATACCACACGGATTGGCGAGGATTTGGACCTGCCGTAATTATTATCATTTTATGTATCATCTCACACACACATACAGTTCTGTACAGTAGTTAGTTGCTTTATATATTTGCCTATGTTTACACGTCTTGCATTGTGCGCAGTTTGGGTTTAGAGTCTGGCGTCATGTCCACAACGCCACAGGGGATCATTAATCATTAATCATTCATGATCAACATGGAAGAAGCGTGCCGCAGGTATTATTGTTGAATTGGATGGCTGTTCCGGATCGATGATATATGAAGAGGTCGGGTATGAGCGGACCTGTGTTCATATGAGAAGTCTGCCACACTAAGGGTCCAATGACGACTGTGAAGTAATCGTCGGAGAGACATAGGTCCGTGATCGTCCATCGGTTCTAGGTTCTTTAGATGGATGCTGCTTTGCACAAGGGCAGTGTATCATAGTGGAGACCCTTGCAGTGTGGAAATGACTGATAGTAATTGGCGGCGGATCCAAGCGCTGCATAGTGATATTGACAAAGTGAACAATGTTGGCAAGATATAGTGAACTTCAAGTCTTGGGCGGCTCTCTGTATTCATTCATTCCCACGTACCATCCCTCCGATGTTTGCGCAGTTCGAGGCACACTGACATCTTCAGGCTGGCAGTGATGTGAGGTATCCCGGTGGAGAAGACAGTGGGTCAGCGTCCTCACTTATCTCGCATTCCGTTGGTCGAGACGAATGGCACAATGAAAAAAAAAAAAACACGAAACGAGTAGTCCCTGCTGCGGGGTGAAAGGAGGCGATCCTCTATCACCAAGCTGCAAGCAACCTATTGCCAATGAACACAAGTATATGGACATTGCTGAGATCTGTATGATCTTGGCCATCATTAAATCTTACCTTTGAGATCCTTCGGCACTATGAAGCATCTGCATCGTCGTTTACGGAGGTGGACTGAAACGCAGAGGTCGAAAGGGCACAAGTCGGACTTTGGCGCCATACGACCGTGGAGTCGACCACGTTCGTGGATAGGGACTGTAATTGCCAGCGAACAGAGGTCGGTACGTTTGCCAGAGACCTATGGAGATAGCCTCTTGATTCAGCGTATTCCACCGTTGATCAGTTGGATGGGTTCAGCAATCAACGTGAGGAAATGCCGGGTCGAAATGTCGTTCTTGTCCATAAATACATTCAGCTGCATAAATCATGGTCGGAGAATGCATTGCCGTGGTGCCATATCAGTCCTCAGTCCGCACTAGCCAGCAGGTTGATCGATAGCCCGAGATGAACAGTAGATACTCTATGAAGCCTTTCCCTTGACAGCTGGCAGGGACGGGAGCTCAAGCCTTCGAAAGACTGTCTAGAGCGCCTTTTCGGTTGTTTGGCTTTGGAGCAGGCCCCAGCAAGAAAAATCCGAAATGCGTCTAGCGTTTTGCAAACAGCTGAAACCCAGTTTAGATTGGAGACCACAGAGTATTAATCAGGCACAGATATCCACTGGTATAGATTTGATTTTGAAATCTTGTCCTTATCGAGGGAGTGGGATACTTCGGGGCCGTCGCCTGCGGCACAATGAAATCGAACGGAGTCAAATCAGTAAACATATAACTGTTTGTGGATCCTCTTACGCTCTGCCTTCTTCTTGCTCCGCTCCGTTAAGGTTTGGCGGCATCTCAAGCAACCCATTTCCTCGCAACTTGAATACGACTAAGGCGGTACCAGATCAGATTGATACACTATCAATCACGAGCCCACAGAGGATCTACCAGTCAGTGGTTTTGTTCAGCAAGATACACGTTGACTTAGGGAATATCGAAGACCTGTGGAACGCGGCTGTTCCTACCGAATGGAGAATGGGTGATTTCTCGGACGAGCTACAGCGACCCACCAAAGACGATATGAGAATGCAGAAATATTTCTTTCAAGACAAATGCCCGGTATGGTGTTCGTTTCCTGCGGTCGTGGGCCACGACTTGTGGGACAAGAGAAATGCGGCTAACGACGGGATCGAACTGTCGTTCTCTGCCTATGCCGAGATGCCGCGGCAAGGTATGACCGCATTTCTCCATCGACGGTAATCTTGTTTACAAGACGTCCCGACGTTATAACCTACGGAGGCCTTCCGAGAGTATACGCACACGCTAACGAAGCCATACACACGGTAAAGGGAACGCAAGAACCTAGACATGGAGGAACCATCGCGATCACGGTCTGTTGTGGATCTTAGGACACCAACATTTCAGGTGAGCAGCTTTTAGTATAGATTCTACACGGCGGTTGCAAGAATTTGCGGTAGGTCAAATTCATCCAGAAACTGTCAAAGATACGGACAAAATTTGGAAGGAAAGACTCCGGTAACGCCAATCACGCTAGCCCATACCGGAGGCAGACGCGCTCGCTCAGCGTCGACATGCGCAACAAGCCCTACATGTCTCAGCCGCAGTTCATGACAATGCCCCGGTCGTCACAGAGCACCAATGGCGCGGAAGACTCACCTATTTCTGGCACATCAAGTGCCTCGCCTCCCACCATGCGGCCGGGCAGCAGCGACGTCGAGCGAGAGCAGAGACCACGGACTGTTGATATTCGGGAGACACGTCGTGCGCTATTTACGTCCTCTCCCGATCTTGCAGTCGAATCGCGTCTGCCGACGTCCCCAGCAATCATGACTTCCCCGGATAGAGCTTCCGGTGCTTCTCTCCCGCATTCTCAGAGTTCTCTGGCGGCTGACACTCAGTCCCAACCCCAACCCCGTCAAACGATTCTTCTCTCTCCTTCTACCACCATGACGATAACAGCGGCAACACAAACGCTCTCGCCACCGTCGTCGTCGGGAGGGGGGCAGGGTCGTAGGTCGCCACCGCCGCCGCAGCTGATGGGTCTCCCTGCGCCTCCGACTCGCTTTAAGATCGAGGGGGGATCAGCGCGGCTCTCGCCTTCCGTGATCTCACGGCACCCACCATTCCCTATCCTTAACCTTCCGAGCATTTCTACCTCAACCCCAGGTCCGTCCCAGCCCCAACGTATGAGACCGCAATCGCGGTTGAGCAGCATGCCCGCTTTGCCGAGGGAGGGTCGTGACGATTCGAACCAGCATGCGGACCACGAGAACGCAATGCTTGCAGAGTCGGATGAGGAGGAGATGGAGGGGGAGGAGGAACATGAGGAGCACCAGGGTAGCGACGATGAAGAGGGAGATGAACCAGGGGATTCTGCGACGAGTCGGCAGTCAGAATCGAGTTATCAAGAAGGTCTGCCACCGGTAGAAAGTTCACCGTTTGACCCTTCGTTTCTCAACTCGAGGAAGGATGCGGGGAAGCAGTCGACAGCGGGAGAGATGACACCAATAGCGCGCCGAGCGTTTGATTATTTTTCGTCGAAGCCTCTTGTGCCTGATGCTTCTTCTCCTACGAGGACACCCAAACCAGGTGAGGCTGCGCGCCATCAGCCGCTGCTAGTACCGATTGCGACACCAGGCTCGCCCCGACCTCCGTTTTATCAGCAAGCATCGAGAAGTATGATTGACCTTATCCCGAGCAGGCCACCCCGGACGCTAGGTCTTGATGAGCAAGTGCAAGCCAAGGTCAAATCGACAGAACCTTGTCCATCGTTCGATGGTCACGCATCTCCCAAGCCCCCGCCTCTACCCAAGACCTTTGATGCAGTCGCCCCGGCCCTGCGGAGGCAGCGTTCTATGCCGATGTTCAGCCCAAGCACAGACCCGCCACCGTACCCTACTTTCTCCACACGGCCGAAAGGCCCTGTCATCCAGCCGCGCGAGGACGAAGGCAAGGAGGAGCTGCCCGTGTACACGAACTCGATCTACTTGGCGGCGATTATGCCCCGGAAGATGGAGTTCACCGCCCCGGGTGTGCAGGCGAAGGACCGTAAGTGGCGGCGGGTATTTTGCGTGCTTGAGGGGACAATATTCCGGGTGTACAAGTGTCCTCCCGGGGTGGCGGGTGTGAATCCCGTGGCGGAATGGTGGGAGAAGAAGGTCGGAGTGGGCGACGTGACGAATACGACCGGGACGACGTATGACGGACGAATTAGGATCGATAGCGTCCGGCCAAGGGAGCCGGTCGAGAGGCCGCCGAAGTTGAGCGAGGAGGCGCACAGTGAGAATGTGGTTTCGCCCGCTGACCGCGCACAGGAGGAGCAGAGGAAGAAGTCGAAGAGGTTCACGGTCAGCTTGTTGTATCCGTCGAGGCACTCGCATTCCACTTCGAGCTCGGTGTCTCCATCGAGGCTGGGAAGATCGAGTCTCGACTCGAGCAGAGGGGATGCGGGCTCAAGTGGGCGGCCTTCGCTGACGATTGCTCTCCCACCTTCGCGCTCGTCTTCGTCTGCGTCCTCGAACCAGGCAGGATTGTCGCCACAGGGAACTGTGACATCCTCTGTGAGTCCTACGTCGTCTGCGATGGGTGGGCTTGGCCACTTTCGCATCTCGCATTCATCTCGCAACTCGAGTGATAAAGACAGGGGTCATGAATTGCCAGTCCCTGATGTGAGAGACCTCTTACGGGTTTATACTTTACAACACGCAGAGAGTGGACTAGGAAGTGATTATTTGAAGCGGCGGAATGTTATTCGGGTTCGGTTGGAAGGGGAACAATTTTTATTACAGGCCTCTGATGTGGCTGCGGTTGTAGATTGGATAGAGGTAGGTTTGATAGCAGGTGAATCTTATCTACATAACTCACTTGTTCTTAGGGCTTCCAAGCTGCAACGAACATCGCGCTTGATCTGGATGAGCGACCGATGCCAAAGGGCCCCATGTTCCCTCGGTGCGTACACTCAGGCTATCCCAGCACCTTAAGCGAGTCTGCTGACTGCTGTATACAGAAGACGTCGAAGACGGGTGCGGCGACCCGAAGAAGCAGCCCAAGCCAACGCGGGGGATACGCAAGCCGGCCCTCGTCCGCCGTGATCTTCACGATCCTTTACGCCCCACAATGTATTACTATCGGACGAAATCTGCTACGATTCTACACCTGTTGTGTTAATTAATACCCTTCCAGCAGACCACGCCTCGGGAAATCGGACTACCCATCACACACGAAGATGGTTCTTGATCAAAAGTAGAGCGAGTCCATAAAGTATTAGTGTTTGTCTAATCTAGTGCACGTTACGTCAACGGTCCAGTTCATACAAAGAGTTGCTGGATTCTTTGTGTAAGTTTCGTAGTGTTTCCCGCCGCCTTCAACCCTTCTCCCTGGGCATCGATAGTGGTGTGGCCCCAGGAGAGTTGTATCCGCTGTTATTTCCCACGGTGTCGCAGTTGCCGGTTTTGGTTTTTGCCCTCTGTTCCGCGGACGCCATCAACGCTACTGTCTACGTTATCTGCTCTCGTCCAGCGCATCGATTTTTCTGTTATTTTTCTCTTTTGCCATTCCGCGGTTCTGGCAGCCGGCTGACCACCGACTCGCTACCTCCAGTGCAAGTCTCCTCCGCGCACCCGCCGTTTCCGTCCGACGCCTCCGCTCCCGGTTGTCTGGCGGCTACACACCACAAGCACCCACGATCACTCCCTTGTCTTTTTACTCTTCCAAAAAGCTTGCAGTTGCGCTAAAGACAGTTTACGAACCAGTGTTCACGACTCACGACTCCGCCGGAACGCTTACCCATGGCAGACTCGCAAACAGAAATCGATCTTGATTCGGTCATTGACCGGCTGTTGGAAGGTGAGCCTTTTCGCTGACCTGGACCTTGGAGAGACTGCGGATAGTCTGCTGCGATGTTTGAGTCACTTCTGAGAAGGTTTGGGGGAATGCTCGTGTGGTGGGCAGTTGATGTTGGATCTGAGTCATGGGTGGGGCGTAAACTAGCCGACTGGCAAGAATGCGCACGAGAGGTGTCTTTTTGGGCATTTCGAGGTCCTTGATGCTGTGAAACTGGCAAAGAAAGTGCCACCAGTGTCAGGATCCCCGTATCGTGACTCTTTTTCTCCTATTGCGGATCTGACCATTCCTATCCCAGTTCGAGGCAACCGTCCAGGAAAGCCCGTGCAACTCCAGGAGTACGAGATCAAGTACCTTTGTACGAAAGCTCGGGAGATTTTTATCAACCAGCCCATCCTACTCGAATTAGAAGCACCGATTAAGATATGCGGTATGTCTACCAATTTTGTCATTGATCCTGGTGCCACGTACCTAAGCATGCACACAGGCGATATCCATGGCCAGTATTACGATCTCTTGCGTCTGTTTGAATATGGCGGATTCCCACCAGAAGCAAACTATCTCTTCCTCGGTGACTATGTGGACCGAGGTAAACAGTCGCTGGAAACCATCTGTCTCCTCCTCGCCTACAAAATCAAATATCCCGAGAACTTCTTCATCTTGCGGGGTAATCACGAGTGCGCCAGTATCAATCGGATATATGGGTTCTATGACGAGTGTACGTGGCAACCCCATGGGGCAACTTTCCTTTGATCTAAGTCCTCGCAGGCAAGCGTCGGTACAACATCAAGTTATGGAAGACGTTTACAGACTGCTTCAACTGCTTGCCGATAGCTGCGATCATCGACGAGAAGATATTCTGCATGCACGGAGGACTAAGTCCTGATCTGCAGTCGATGGAGCAAATTAGGAGGGTGATGAGGCCTACGGATGTCCCGGATACAGGTGTGCCTTATGCCATTCTTTCGCTTTGGCAAGAAACTGACGAATGGTGTCCTCAGGACTGCTTTGCGACTTACTCTGGTCGGATCCTGATAAAGATATCACGGGCTGGTCAGAGAACGATCGCGGGGTGTCGTTCACTTTTGGACCAGATGTGGTATCGAGGTTCCTGCAGAAGCACGATATGGATCTCATCTGCCGAGCGCATCAAGTATGTGTTATTCGGTGTCATGGGCGACCTAATTTGACGTTCATTACGTTAGGTCGTTGAGGATGGATATGAATTCTTCGCAAAACGGTTGCTTGTGACGCTATTTTCGGCACCGAATTACTGTGGAGAGTTCGATAATGCGGGAGCCATGATGAGTGTAGACGAGACACTATTATGTTCATTCCAGGTATGCAACACGTATACACTCCCTGATGTTGGTGCCGTAACGCACCTCCGTAGATTCTCAAGCCTGCGGAGAAGAAGGCGAAATATCCGTACGGTGGTATGAACATGGGCCGCCCGGTCACTCCGCCGCGTAAACAGAAGAAAAAGGACGCTAGTAAGATCTAACGGGCGCCCGACAGCCTCGATCACACCCTAGACCTTCTTCTTCACCCTTGGTTGTTTGGTTCTTACGCGGCTGGCAGGGTTGGTGTAACAGTAGTAGAGGGTAGCCGGCTCGGCGATGTACTGATGCAGCAGAATAAACATGGGCAAAACGACAAGGGGACCGAGGCGCCACTGCGGCTGAGATGTGATGAGTGCTCAGCGTGTGTGGGGGGGTTACGGGATATAGAAGGGAAGAATAAAGGTGAAAAGACGCGGGTGGACTATCTCACTGTTTACATTGTTTGTTCCCGAGCAATCTCTTATTTTTCTTCTCTTCGCATCCCAGCGGTATCCCCCACCACATATATATCTATTTCGCGCTCCATCGGACTCATATTATCCTCCCTCGTAATCCTTTCGTTTGTTGTTTTCCCCCCATGACGACTTCCATGCCCATCAGACATGTCATGCACAGAGATCTTCTTACATATTATCACCAAGCCCCCGTTTTTGTGTATAGTCGGTGAAGTTGCGGGCAGCCTAGGGCCTCACATCCGATCCTTTCTGATCTCGCTTTCCACTGTTTTAACATCGTACCTTTGATCTTTTTATTTTCTGCGTTCGGCTCTAATGTGAGAATAGGCTATAGTACAATTCTTTACCCTTCCTTATGTATACATGCAAATGCTTAAAAGCCCTCGTCAAGTCAACGTGAGGTACCAGAGTGCGAAGTCTTCGTCATGGTATCATCAGTCAACACAACGACTAGACACACGAAGACTTCGATACAACTTACCTGGCTTTTCCTGCGGTCGCAGCTCGGGATAACACTCTCAGAAGGACGCCTTCTCAAGCAGCTTTCGACGGGCAGAGTACACGCGGCTGTCGAATGGGTAATCTGTCTTGTCTCTACTGCATTCAGCAACCAGGCCAAAAAGTCCACAGTGCTCCAAGCCCGCGGCGCCTGGTTCACAGCGACGTGGCAATTTGCTCTAGAAAAGAAGCGAGAGAAAACACGCATGTGAGGGGACGAAACGATGTGCACAAGGTCACTGTTAGGCTTGATAGTGTCGATGCTTGTAATACGGTCAATAACAGGGTTGCGATGGATAGTCTTGAGGATCAGGGAAGAATGACTGGGGCCGAGCCCGAAAAATAACAGGCTGCCAGGGATGGTGCCTTGAAGCGCTGGCCAGACATCGAAATCCAAAGTCACGAGGACCAGACTCTGCGAAGATGTACAGTGCAAGATAACATTCTGCCAACGAATTCTCTATGCCTCCGCAGCAGCGTAAAGGTCACACAGCCGGTAGACCAAAGCCCTCTGCACGGTTCCATAGTCATTGAGGTCCATCCACCGGCTAGGAAGAGTGCAGCCGATGGTTCGAGTTCGAAAGTCCGGCAGGGACTCGATGAGGTGCTCAATCTATCAGGAGCTATGCAGTAGCACATCTGTGCACGAAATTAGTACCATTCATGAATCAATAAACTTTGAGACAAGACTGAGGTGGAACGCTTGGCGCCTACCATCGTTTACGGCAGTTGTGGATATTATATATGGAAGATCAGTCCGAGCGAAGGTGCATGAATAACGCCACAACTAGAGAACTGACTCTGTGAGGAACAGAAAACACGCAATGTGAGCATTACTTTCTCCATGAGTACCAGGGATTCACTAAAGCGTACCGATAAAATCAGCTCAGCTGAGTCTGTACGGCACGAGCTACGCGACGAGTTTTCTTGGGACATCAAAAATTCGGAGTCGCTAATACCAGCCAGCTTGTATTAGTGATTAAACACAGTTGTGTACAATTCAGCGCTTGCAAACGGAATTAGAGCGAGATGGCAATATCGACCAACGTTCCGATCCACTCTGTTTAAGATCGACGAACTCTGCCGAGTACATACCCTCGTATATACCAGGAACAGGACCTGCATTTAGTTTTATGGCCTTCTACATGATCAGTGGGTGATGTCAAGGTGCTTTCGGCTTATCCCGGGAGGCCGGTGGGAACGCAATGTGGCGCAATTATTTGGTCCTGTCTAAGAAGTGTAACGTCGTTTGCCGTAAGCGCCGAAGTGTTGAAACACAACAATGGATTCACCCAAACGCGCTGGATCTCCTTCTCCAGGTTCTTCTGATGCTAAGCGTATTCGACTGACTGTGCCACAACAAAACCAAGGTGTGGAAGCTGTAGATCCAGAAAATGCACCCGGCAAGAAAGGCGAGCTGGAGCCAATTCAAAGCGGGGACATAGGCAATTTACCCGGCGAACCGCCTGCCGAGACGCGTCCAGAGACGGGTGGCAAGATCCGCGTACTGGGGGAAGGTGAGGACGAAGTGGGTGACGTGGAGATGGGTGAGGGAGGTGAGGACGAGGGTGACTCTGGAGAGGAGAATGAAGACGAAGATCCTGCACAGCTGGAAGCGACCAGGCTCCGTCTCGAGGAGCAGGCGCGCAAGTACCTGGCTGCGCAGACACACGAAGTCATCATACCCTCTTATGCAGCTTGGTTTGACATGGCCAAGATCCACTCCATTGAAAAACACGCCCTTCCCGAATTCTTTAACTCCAGAAACAAGTCCAAAACTCCTGCTATTTACAAGGACTACCGCGACTTCATGGTCAACACCTACCGACTCCGCCCCTCCGAATACCTGACTGTGACAGCTTGTAGGAGGAATTTGGCAGGTGACGTGTGTGCAATCATGCGTGTACATGCGTTCTTGGAGCAATGGGGTCTCATAAATTATCAGGTGAGCCTTGCCTCCATTGCGAACCTGAGATCAGATAGAATGATATTAATGTCATCAGATTGACCCCGACTCCCGTCCAGCCACGTTAGCGCCGCCTTTTACGGGTCACTACCGCGTCATTCTAGACACCCCTCGTGGACTTCAGTCGTTACATCCGGGCACCCGGCCTTCCAATCATCCCCATGCTCCGGGCATGAACGGTGCGACTAAGCCCGGCTCTACGTCCACTCCTGCATCTCTTGAACTTCGCTCGAACATCTACCAGACCACCGCAAAGGCCTCTCGACCTATTACTTCCGACCAAGCTAAGGAACTGGCCAATGGTGCCTCCGCGCCCGGTGGGAACGGTCGGGTGACCGCCTCCATTACCTTTCAGTGTGATACTTGTGGTGTGGACTGCACTGCGGTTCGATATCATTCCCTCAAGGTGAAGAATTTTGAACTTTGTCCACCATGTTACCTAGATGGTAGATTCCCCTCCACGATGTTCAGCGGTGATTTTGTCAAGCTAACGAACGCCTCGACCGCGAGTGGAAATGCCCACCTCAGCGACGACGACTGGCAGGACGACGAAATTCTTCGGCTACTAGAAGGTGTAGAGATGTACGATGATGACTGGTCGTTAGTCGAAGAACATGTCGGCACCCGCTCAGCACAACAGTGCATACGCAAATTCCTAGAACTACCAATTGAGGACCCGTACCTCCAGACGGAAGGCTCTATGGGTGGTCTCCGGTATGCTCGTATACCTTTCGAGCAAGCGGACAACCCTGTCATGAGCGTCGTCGCATTTCTGGCTGGTGTCGTTGGGCCTGGGGTAGCTGCCGAGGCTGCGAAAACGGCCCTGCATGAGCTCACAGACGGTGCGACGAAAGAGAAGGAGAAGTCCGACGTAAACCCGGCTGAGGATGGCGAAAATGCAGGTGCCGACGACAAGATGGATCAGGACGCACCCGCGCAGGGCTCGTCAAGTAAACCGGGCACCCCAGTGCCTCCGTCGGATGCCAGCGGTATGGAGAAAAAACAGCCGTCGACTAAAATTCCTCACTCTAAGGTTGTCCGCGCGGCTGACATTGCCCTGAAGGCGTCAGGCAAGGCCGCTGGTGCATTGGCGGATACGGAGGACGCTCAAATTCGCTCAACGCTGGCTAACCTCATCAAGTTGACTCTGACTAAGTTGGAGCTGAAGATGTCGCAGTTTGAGGAGCTGGAGGATATTTTGGAGGAGGAGAGGAAGGCACTCGAGACCGCGCGGCAGCAGGTCGTCGAGGAGCGGGTACAACTGAAGCAAACCCTAGAGAAAGTGCGCAGTGAGCTGGAAAAAGACGGTGCCGCTGCCGCTGCGGGTGCGGCCTCTCAAGCCAGTTTTGGTACGAGTGGCCAGGGGACGGTTGTTAACCCGGTTCAAGAGGGTGCAGCCACGGAAGGGGAGTTGGGGCCCATAAGCGGAGGGAACGTCATGCAGCTGAGTTGAGCTGCCGGTATCTGGTGACGTGCATTTGTAGCTCTATTGTTGTTATCGCAGCTATCCTTATTGTACGACTTGCTCGATTTTTTGGTTGACGAGCCTCTACCTCATGGATCGTTTCCCTACCTTGGAGCTTCACAGGTCGTCTCATATATGCCTTTCACTACTTACAGGCTGAAGAGTCCCGGTCCATTGCCCGTGGCATCGGTTATGAATCATGACAACACCTCGCCGGACCATAGAGTGTATGGGAACCTGCATTACATGCTCCGGGTATGAATTATTAAGACGCCTCGATTCATTTCATCTCCAGTGAATGGAGACCGTGACTCCATTAACCAATTGCTCAGCCGCGACAATTAGACCCAAACACGTACGAAATAGCAGCGTGTCCGCCGGAAGTCGAGAAGTCTATGGAAAAACAGGGCTTGGGTCTAAAGCTAGCAGACACCGCACACAAACTCCAAGACAAAGTCAAACATTTTTTCACCGTCTCAAATGCTCGGTATCATGGCTGGAATACGTGCTATCTATCTCGACGGCTCCGAGTCATCGCCGCGGACGGAAGCAGGTCTGTTGGGCGTGGGATGATGTTGATCGCTTCGGAAGGAGCTTAAATAGCCGAAGACTTGGTTTCCAACGCGATCGTTCAAAAGTCGACTTAATTGCTTGAAATCATCGTCGAGAGCTACTGAGGTATGTGACATGCTTGATGAATCTCAGCGAAGTCACATTGGAGTCGGCTGTACGTGTATGTTGGACACCTGGCCGTGTATTGTATGTCATCCTTGTCCAGCTGACAGGAAGCAGGGAGTTGCAACGTATGGACCGCTTCATATGTGTGCAAGAGACTACCCGAATTACAAAGTGTTTATTGGCGCCGAAGCACGCCCACTTCGCACGGATATTATTGTCGAAAACAGCCTGAGAGTCCTTGGTGCGCCTCGACATGCCCTTATTTCCAAAAACCACGCGCCATGATCAGGCGAGCTACCTCCCGTAGTCTGCGCTCGCGCGGTGCTTATGCTGTTACCTTCCCAAGGTCTCCAGAATATGTTTTGCGTTTCTACGTCACCTGCAGAGAGCCGCCACTGTTACTTGTATGCCTCGCAGGTGGGTAAATAATATATCTTCGGCCTATTGTTTGACCGTGACTTGCAGGTTTTTCCTGTGATAGTGATGACCCACTTATCCAGAGACTCAACGCGTATTCTCACACTATCGGAACAGCCAACTCATCCTTGAAAGAACACCCCGACTGGGACCCTAGCTGTAGGCATCGAGAATCTAGTTAGCACTATGGTTTTCATTCGTTGATTCTTTAGGACAGTTTGCCGTACAAGGATGGGGCCAAGGTCAAGAAGGCAATATATATATATATATGTCCGTGTCCACCCCTATTATTTGCGGACTGCACATTCTCGACTCGGTGCTCGATTCTCGGAAGAAGTGTCATTCAAGCTCTGCCGTCCGGAATGTATGCTCCCCGGTCCTGGAACCTCAGCCCCATTGCTTCGACTTATCGAGCGGTGCTCGTCTGCTCTCCATGCTGTACTGCTGTCCCAAAACGGTTAGGTTTGTTCTATCATTAACGGTGGCTTTCACACTGGTGCCTAATTTGTGCAGAAGACCTCTCCGTCCATCGGTCCGAGAGCGTAAGGTTTCCTGCCCAGACCTTTGTTTGTACAGCCGAATAACAACTCGGATCGTCGCATTAGTAGCGTACCTTCAGGTTCTGCTACATTGTCACCAGGGCTCGTCGGGATGAGCTAATGCCAGCCATCCTATTGTTGGCCTGCTGCCGGTGCTCAGAAATTCGAGCTCCTCCTTATTGCTCCATATGCCGTGTAAGCGCGATGGACTCAACGATGAGTGATATATACCGACTCTCAGCAGATGCACTGGATATCGTGCGCTCCTTTGGCGTTGTACAGGTCATCAATGCTTAAGAGTCCGTGGCATGCACCTTCGTGAAATCAGGATACTGGGTAATATAAGCCAGGTACATTAGTCCATCCCGACGGCACATTGGTTGCCCAAAGAGCCCCCAATGAGATCTCAGTACTCAGTATCTACCGGAACTGGTGTCTATGAAGAAAGACGCCGAGCTTAGGATCAAGCGGATCCGTGAAACTTGCCGGAGGCCAGCAGGGGAGCGGATACCGGCATTCCAAGCGCTTGCGAACGTGCGGTACGCTAGCCTGAAGCGGGTGTGTATATGTGTGTGTTTTTTACTATAGGCTACACCCTATTTCCATCAGCCATCACGCAAAATTTGTTTCATGAATGTTGGGTATAGGAAACCAACGGCCCAATCGGTCCGTTTTGTAGGATTTACTGCATGCGGCGAACTGCTGAGCCTCTTGAATTATTCAATGGCGGGGTTTCGCACCAACTCAGACTGGACACATACCGGGTGTTAGGGGCAGAGTCAGGCCCGCAACACGCCGTACTCGGAGGCTTTTGGCGGAGCTAGATGGGGTAAACTTGGATACGATCGAAGCACCCGTGTATTCAAACGTATTAACAAATGCACGTCAACGGGAGAGGTTCCGCAAGTTACCGATACTAGATGGTGTTATCTGTGTCTTCTCGGGAATGTGGTGAGAATTGTATATTTAGCCCTCTCCTGAACAGTGCGTCCCAGCCCAGTGGCCAGGAGATGCTATGAAGATATCGACAAGACTTATCCCTGGGGAATGGATGTGCGACTGATCGTGAATGTAGATAGTGCCATGCTGCACCAGTAGACATCAATCACGTATGAGAGATATTGATCAGCTTCCTACTTACTGGACTTAGATAAGTCAAAGTTAGATGATATCAAGTGTTTGACTGATCGGCGTTCAGACGGGATAACTGGATACATACACTGTTTGACAGGACTCAGACGTCCGAAGCTAAATGTGAGTAATAGCAAGTGAGTAAAGCTGCAGAAATTCATTTTATCAGCAATTAAGTCCATGGTCGCAGTGAACGGTCAAAAATGAATCTTCAAATGCGATGGAAGTGGAGTATACCACTGGAGATGCTTGCCCGGCAAGATGAAGATGCCCACGACGTGTGCAGGGCTGTCTCTGAGCAGCAAGTAGTTCACATCTGATAGGAGAGCGTAGTTGAGATGTCACGGCAGAGGCGGTCTATGTTGTCTGTTAGCAATAGATCCGGTATGCGGAGGGCTGAGGGAGAATCAGATGAGACCATGGAACCAGTGCAGCCTCTGGGACATTGGATTCTCTTGGTGGTAAGCCGGATATCCGCTCCGGACATCCTTAGCTTTGGCGCCGTGTACAGTGCCAAACGTCCAGACCGTACATGGAAGGAGCTCGACGCAATAGCTGGCGCAAGGATAATCTCGAGGACACAGCGACATTATCAGAATCAGATCCGAGACATGCGCCGCAGTATGTGGAGATGCAAGTTCTCCATGGTCGTAGAGGTGAGGGATTCAGCAACCATAAAGTAACGGGCTTTTTGGCGCTATGGCGTCCTTCATCAGACAAATAAGAGAGTCAGCGCACCAGCGATCCTTAGCACCTAGTGTGGCAGAAGAGCGGATCACGCGTGGCGTGACATCGATCGCCGATGGTCCACCAAGCTCGGCATTAATGAAGACAAAGCCCGCCTAACCCTCCGTGCCACGTCTGTAGAGTCCGGACACCCGTTACGATAATTTGGTGGGCTTCGGATGGAGTCCGCTCGATGTATTCGCCACCAATCTGATTCAAAGATGCTAGCAAGTTCAGCCGCAGAGCGCTAGAAGCCGGCTTGCACAGCGAGAAGTTGTGGTTCGGGTTTATATAATGGCATGACATGCCTCCAAATCTTGATTGTAAAGGCGTTTCTAAAGGCAGGAGCTTCGATTAAAGCTTGTGGCCCTGCATGTCATAGCCTACGTGACAAGGGAGGTGGTCGCCGTTCAGGGTAGCAGAGACAGGACAGACGAGCAATGGGCACGGGGATGCCTGGATAGGTGTGTGCATTGTCTGCTAAGCAGTAAACCGAATCTATCGGCTAGATCTGTGTACCTATCGCTTGAAGAAAGGCAAAATTAACTGGAGCCATTGGAGATGCGCAGCCTTGACAGCCTCCATCACTGCAGCTGCATTCTCGGGTATATTGCATGTGAATGAGCTTTGTGGATGTGGTTTGACGGACTTGTCTGCAGTTTGCTATGCTCCACCAAATTTGGGCGCCCAGTCGGGCTTGACCGGATCTGCGCGGCCACAAATCCGTGCAGCGAACGTGCTTAGGTCTGTAAAAACACGGCGACAGTGGGTCGCTGTGTCGCACTTGCTGACAGCCTACAGAAAACATATTGCCTAAATTAGGCTTGGTAGTATCTATCAGAGAAGGCCGACGGATCAGATATGTCTGACGAAAAACAAAGCCGTGCCTATTCTGAGACATGTCGCGGTGCGTCGGAACGTCCGAACTATGTGTTTCGATGCCACGCGAATGTCAGCGAAGAATACAATCAGTATTGGATCGCAACGGACAACGACAGGAATTTACGCTCGTGAAATGCAGAAATGCCGGAGTTTGTATTGGGACTTAATAATAGACGCTGCAGGCGCGCTAACGCGCGGCCACACGTTCCTTGCATTGATCTGGTTACCTAACGTGCCTAGCAACTTCGGCGCCACTCGCAGCTCCAAGCCTCCAAGTTCGCGCTGATGTTGGCAATATATGGCGGGTCTCAGGGGCTCTAACGGAGCAGTCCGGGCTGAAGTGGTCTAAGATGTGTGCGATAACAACCGTGAGCAAGTCATCAGCGCATCAAGCTAGAATGACGAGCATCAGAGTTAGTGCTAAGGCCTGGAGCACCTGTATCTGGATACTTACGGGTCAAACTGGGCTACCGGATTGCCTGATAACTGGGGCTGATTTTTTCTAAGGTCACCGTTGGCCGTGTCATTTCAATGGGGGCGGGAAGTTCCATGTATTGCCGTGAGATTCTCAGAGGCTGCGCGGCCTCGACTGAGAACACGCCTGATCCCCAGCAGCACGGTCTGCTCAGGCTGCAGCTTCATGACCTGTACGCTACGTTTACATCGTGGCTGCGTGTCCGCAGGGAGGCTGTCGGCTCCCTGTTCCGCGGGTGCTCACCTCGCTTCGCTGCAGATGTCCGGTTGAAATGATATCGGATTCGGGATACTCATGGGTGGAGCTTCTGTGTTCCGGCACTTCCCAGATCTAACTTTATCCGTGTATCTCTGCGCGTACGCGAGGCATGCACAAAGGCGTTGTCAGGTTGGGCGGCGCCGCCAGGACAAAGGAGAAGCGGTATCGAGTCAATCAGGAAATTCTTGACATACAAAGAATGATGCAGGACAATGGGATGGGCAACAGATGGAACCGGATCTGGTGCTTGCACTTATCCGACAAGTCGGCGCGTGTGGCAAAAGATGTTTGTTCGACTTTGTTGTGGATTTCTACCTGTGTTTGTTGTACGACAAGAGTTGCCTGGAATGGGCAAGCGGATTAAATTCAGAGTCCGAGAGCGGCACGGAAATAAAGAAACCATCAGAAATTGGTCCCTTGGATTCTTAGAAGCTTGTGGAAGCGTGGAAGCAATGGAAGGCTCGTCGATTGTGGCGTTGGCACCGTTCAAACCACGTGAGGCTTCTTTAAAGCGTGCGTTTGTTTGGGCGTTGTACTTTTACGGAATCCCTCCCCCAACCGGCACTCCCCCACGCTACGTATATATAAGTCCTCTCGAGACGCGACGCGTGCCCACGAATGCTCTTTTGCGACGCCCCCATGCATCCGTACAAACGCAGACGCACCGCGACCTCAGTCCTCGCCGGCGACTTCGACCCCAGCCCCGGGAGGGACGTCCTCACTAGCTTGCTGAACGGCGTCGGGCCCTACAAGGTGGTCGAGAGGGAAGAAACGACGCGTAGGGATAGGAAGAAGGAAAAGAGGGACCGTGAACGCGAGAGGAGGAAGGCAAAGACAGCGGAGAAGGCCAAGCAGAAGGAGGTGCAGCAGGCCCAGGCGGGGCCCTCGAACGCGTCGGGCGCGGCTGCCGCGCCCAGGCTCTCATTTCCTATTCCCATCCCTGCCACCACGACGTCCTCGTTCTGGCGCGCGCGCCCCGCCATCCACATTCCTTCTGCAGGGCAGCGTCCCTCTTCGGTTACCCCGCCCCCGTCGCCACGCTCTACCCCCGACCGCTACGTTGCTTCCTCGTCGCGTAACTCGTCCAAGAGGCCGTACACCCCCTCCGATTTCCATGATCTCCACCACGCCGACATTGCCAGCTCTGCGACCGCGTCACCTCAACCGGCACCTCAGCGCAAGCGACGCGCCGCAGCCCGCAAGGGATGGAAAGGCTGGGTCGAGGGTTCGCCCCCGCCATCCGACAAACTCATCAACCTCGATGTGGCTCAGGTGCTTCCGGAGCGCAGGACGAGGAGCGGCAAGAACTTTGACGCCATCGGAGTTGGCAAGGAAGGCTGGGTGTAAACAGTGTACGTGATACATTTTTATCTAGCGGCTGCACGACGCTGACCCATTGCCGCAGACATCTCATGCCATACCTCAAGTCTCCTGCCTCATCAGCGGGGCCGCAAGGGAGTCCTAAACCATGCAAAATCTCTTCTTTGTGACAATCTGGGTGGCTTATAAAAGGAAGCGTTATCTTGTCCTGCAGTATGGTCTCCTTTATCTTTGTTGTTCTCTTGTGTATGTTATCCTCTTGGATGGTCGGCGTCGACGCGTTTCTACGCTATTGGTCGGTTGTACTTCCTTTGTTCTG
This sequence comes from Neolentinus lepideus HHB14362 ss-1, assembly GCA_001632425.1. NCBI lineage: Eukaryota > Fungi > Basidiomycota > Agaricomycetes > Gloeophyllales > Gloeophyllaceae > Neolentinus > Neolentinus lepideus. Next base: position 166,598 of record KV425583.1, on the reverse strand, counting down.
GTTGCCTTGGCTATTACATGCTATGTCTTTAATTAAACTAGGAAATATAAAAGCCCACGTATTGCCTCAGCCTACTTTCTCGTGCTCCTCGACTGTGCTGAACAACGTGTATCGTGGCCTTCGGTCGCGACCGCATTGCACCTGCTGCATTGAGATGGAATCATTGGCGAAGTCTGATGACCATGCAATGTGCCCCAGCGCATGTCAGGGCCTCCATTGTCCCTTGTATTTTATTTCATTCTTCCGGTATCGTAGCGCTCATTTATCCGTGTCACAACATGCTGGGTACGCAATGAGAGTATGCACCGCATTGCGATGGCCCTAGGAAATGCACTGGCAATGCGAGAGCGGAGATGGCACGCGATCCCATCTAGTCAGGGAACGATCGATTTACGTAAGTCTTATTAGCCGACTGTGCCGCTGATTTTCCTCCGCGCCAAAGTCACCGGTCTGGCGCGCGCCACTTGAGACTTTCTACTAGTTCTCTACTCAAAGGCAGAGTTGCAACTTTGGCTGCCGCTGCCTTGTATCTTACTCTCAAAAATACGGGTAGAACACACCGGAACAGCGAGACCGCTTGCTGACACGCGTCAAGACTCGGATGCTTGCCTTGGGTCCGAATTACCTGCCATCTCGAGCTACAAGCGGCCACTTGGAATACTGACCCGAGCTAACCGCTGAGACGGCAAATCTGTCTGATACATCGGCCGAATACCCCTAATCTTGCTCTGTATCTTCTTTACTCAAGAACTCCAGTGATGCTGTCTCACATACCCTTCCCGGCACTGCCAGCGCCGCCCTCGTGGTACCCGGGCCACATGGACAAGTTCGCGCGGATGCTGCCCGCTCTGCTGAGGCGGACCGATGTCGTGCTCGAGTTGCGCGACTCGCGGCTACCGCTAACGAGCATTAACGAGACTCTGGAAGGTGAGTTGTGCTGTTCTTGATTTTTCAGCGTTCCCCAAATAGCGGAGCAGCGGAATGATTGGGATAGATAAGTCCTTGCTGTGGATGACGCGTCGTGTTAGCCGCCGCAGTCACGCTGGTGCGGTTGCGTGTCTGCAGATTGTACAGCATTTGTATGCTGCGGCCTATTTTCGGTCTAACGCCCGCGCCTCGAGGTCCTTGGCTGGTATATTGAGTCATGATCTTGGGTGGTACTGCAGTAAATTTAACAACCATCCAGATTCCAGATTACTTAGAAGGGAAACGAGTTCGAGTCACGCCTCAGCTGGGAGGATACCGTCGGCTAGTTTGGGTTGCCGTGAGGCTCAACGGCGACTTCCTAGAAGGTCGTATTTCTCCCAGGAATTTTCTTCGTGGAATACCTGCTAGACTCGCCGTGATATGTTGCCTCCAGTCCGCTAATCAACATTCCTGAGGTGGGCGTGAAGGCGCTCCGGACAGCAACGGCTCGGTGATCCCCTTCAGGGACTAGCGTTCATTTACATTGCGTTGGCAGGTCTTCCACGAATCAAAATTTAGCATACTGGCATTTTCTGCGACTGGTGGCCTGGGCGCTATACCGCACATCATAATGATAGGTCACCATCTGAACTGGGTTGCACTTCTAACGCAGGACTTTCTCTTATGGCCGGTTGCACTCATTGCGACGAGCGGATCAGCGCCGACGTTCTGTTTTTGGCGCTTTTTCTGCTCCGGGCTCTAGTACCATTACTGCCCCATATGCGTTGTAGCATCTGAGGCATTCATGACTCACCATATCGATGAATGTGCCGCTCAAACGAGTCTAATGGTTCTCATGCTCGGCGTCGATGATGTATCTGATATTGACGGTATCACCTGCCCCTTGCTGCTGGCCCGTCGGATCATTCTGTCCGCGAGACCTCGAGTGTTTATGCCACTCTAATGCCTATGCTTCAGGTGGGGCTGCTTCTAACCGGCTCTTGGCCGTATGTCGAGTCGCAATGCTCACACACTCGCCGCTCGGGCCATGCTTCCGGGCGATCGGCGACGTGTGTTTTACGTCGATCTGCTGCATCTCCGTCGCTTTTCTGCCACTTGCTCGCAATGGTATCGGTGATTGACGTCCTCCCATCATTACTTGTAGGTGCCGTCCAGAAATGGCGCAGAGAACGCGGACGGGTACTCGCAGCCAACGGCCTTCCTGCGCCTGTTGCTTACTCCACTTCAACGCCGTGCGAGCGCATCGTCGTCTTCAACAAGCGCGATCTTGTACCAGAATGGGGTCTTGAGGTATGCGCTACCTCGCCTCGCCTTATTCCACCGCGCAAACGCGAATCTGACGTTGCCATAGCCGTTCCGCCGTGCAATGCTGTCCAAATTCCCCGATCAGAGATTTTTCTTTGCGTCATGGCACCGGCCGCGGGATATCAAGACCCTGAACGAGATGCTCGTAAGTATGTCGTGACCGGGTCCGCTTTCCATCGCCGCTGAGCTTACGCCAGCCACGTCTCAGGCATAGCGAAGGAGCACCCGCACGCGCCGGAGCTCAACGTACTTGTTGTGGGCATGCCCAATGTTGGCAAGTCGACGCTCCTCAACGCCTTGCGGAATATCGGTATCCCGGGCCGTGAGCTTCCTTCCTTCCTGTTTCTTCGCTGCCTCGTTGCAGTAGCTTTTCAATTAGCTGATCGGTAAGCACGGGATTCATCCCACTTTAGCGACGGCGAAGGCACTGCGGACGTCCTCCCAGCCTGGGCTGACACGGGCGATTTCGACACGGCTGAAGCTCTCTATTGACCCGCTAGTGTACGCGTACGACTCGCCGGGGGTTATGCTCCCTTTCCTCGGGAGAGGGGAAAGAGGGGCCGAGCGCGGCGTGAAGTTGGCGTTGATTGGTACGTATTTTGCCTTCATGGACAGGAGAAGAAGCACGAGACGGCTGACTGATCGTCCCACTCTATTGAAGCTGGAATCAAGGAAGGGCTGTACGATGTCGAGACGCTGGCTGCGTATCTATTGTACAGGCTGAACGTGTTAAATCCTCGGTGTAAGTGTAATTGTCTGTTGACTGCACTTGGGAATCTGATTGCCGTCTATATTTAGCGCCCGCGTATTTGCAACTTCTGCCCGAGGGAGCCACCGCCACCGCCGACGTGCTGGTGTTCCTAGAGCAGCTTGCCACCCGACTCGGGATGCTGAAGCGGGGCGGTGAGCGTGACGTCAGCAGAGCCGCTACGTGGTTCGTCAAGTGGTGGCGCGACGAAGGTGGGCTCAAGTCCGCTTCCGTGCCCCTATCGTCGTCCCCGCAGGTGCAGGAGCGGCAGGGGTGGGGCTTTGACTTTGAGTGGACGGTCGATAAGCTCGTGGACGAGGAGCCGCCGGCGATGGTGCAGCGCAAAATGGAAGAGTGCATCGACAGGTACGTGGCTGGGCGCGAAGACGCGGAACGCCGGGGCGCGGGGGTTAGTTCCACCCAGGAGAAGAAAAAGGCCAGAGATGAGAAGATTGCGAAACGGATGGCGAAGACAAGGGCAAGGTTCTCCGGTAAACGATGAACCGGCCTCTCAATTGCATAGCGCCATGGCTGTCTCTCGGAGCCGCCTCTACCGCGAAATTATCTACTGTACAGTCATTCGCCTCCGCGAAGAGCCGGTGATTCAAAGGCTGTCTACTCGTGGTGTCAGCTAAGGCTGTCGCTGTGCGCGCTTTTTTCATCAGACCCTGACCGTGCCAGCCCGCTGTGACGCATATCTATTCCGCAAGTGTTAACTAGCTTGACCGGTGCTTGCACGTTTTCTGGATGTCTGACCTGTAATTATTGTGATTCCGATATCAGTACGTCATAATTGGACGGGCGTTACCGTGCATTGCCATCACTGGGACGATTTATAGCGGTAATTGTCTCTATTGTTAGCATTCCATTCCGGTGACATGATATACTTGCGAGCTGTGCGCGGGCAAGGCATATGACTTCCCAACTTGAGCGATAGATCCACGAGAGCAAAGAGAACTCACGGGTGGGAAACTAGCAGCCGAATGTATCAGACAAATTGCTAGGCGCGATCGCGGAATGAATGCGTGCATCGAGACTCGGGAGAAAGTATAATCTTTTACGGTAGGAAAGCGAGAAATAAGCGTTACACAGCGGATCGTTTGAATTCCAGTCTGCCGTAGGCGAAGTGGAGCTGGCGGCTTGAACTATCGGTCTTCCACATTCTGGTGGTGGATTGCAAGTCTTCCGTTAAGCTTACTCCCTGTCCAGCAGAGGGGCTACCTTGCTTGTTATTATGTGGTTGCCGGCATAGTCCTATCGACACTGATCGCTCTTTGGCCTGGCTTGCGTCAGTGAGAGTGATTTTGAGTCGCTCAAGCGATACATCGGATTGATCGATACTCGCCGCGGGAGTTATTGCAGATGTTGGGTGCCGTTGAGGACGTTATTCTTCGTATCTAGACTCAGAACCTCTGCAGATCGTCAAGGCGAGCGGCACGTTGACGGGCCCAACGGCGTACTGACACGTCACAGATAGAGCACACCTCAGTGGTCTTGTAAGCATCTGCAGACAGATCTGGTCAAAGCACAGATGGAGGTCTCGCAGGTTTAAGGCGAGCTACGTAACAGAAGATGCGACTTACTAAATATGCCGACTTGGGTTAAGACTCTCAGTCAGGATATCCTTACTGCCTCAGGTCCACAACGACTAGACACGAATAGTTGGCATTTTACACCCGATATTTGCCCCGTTACAGCTGCTTCCCTGATGTGATGTCGCTTGTACGTTAGATCGACGATTTTTGTATCGTCGCACAAGGTTTAATCAACCTCTCCTGGCGAGTTGGGCATATTGTACGGTGCCCTGCCACCATACAACGAACGCTAAGCCAAGTACTCCGTGGAGGGTACCCCAGACCGCTTCTGGAGTCACCTTGTATCTGAGGAATAATGCGGTATCAGTACACATATCTGGAAGCACACATCAGTACTGACGATTCGGCCAAGGCTCCGAACGAATGAGGAATGAAGCGAGGCGCCTGGTAGAGTACTGTAGACACAATGGAGTGATAGACACAAAGCCCGATGCCCAGGGCCCGCTTCCCTGGGAGGAACTCTGGGTAATGATGCTCTGTTAGACCACGCGGTCACCTCATGGTTGACTCGTCACGGCGTACCAGGCAGGTTAAAGCAGAGGAAAGAAGTGATGCATGTTCCCAATATCAAACAAGCGTACAGCTAAGGCGGATCAAGGTCACTATGGATTCTGATAATCAGACACCACGAGTCCCACCTTGACAAAAACTAGGGTCGTGTTATTTAGCTGCATAAATGGGAGCGCCGTCGGCGCCCACACGCCCTGAATTGCCAGAGGTACTTCCAGAGCAAGATGAAGCAAGAAGACTACGGATCTAGTCAAAGTATAGTCAGTTCATGGATTCGCAACAGAAGTTACGTGGCAAACTCACAGAGGACTTCTCACCACGATTCCTGGAGGGTGCGACATGGCGGTTCGAACAACAAACCCAGAGATAGGACTGCTGTTGACATGCGGACGGGAAAATAGGCACTGCATTAGGTAAGTGTTCCTAGATCTCGGTGGCAGTAGGACAGACCCGGATCTAGATTCGGTTCTGATGTGAGCCTCTGCAACGGCACCTACTCAAAATCAATAGTGAGGGATTAGAGCACAAGAGAAACAGAAATAATCAGCAATAAACGCAGTATCAAGACCACGACTAACTAGGGCTCACGTTTTGTGAATTCTAAAGTCCAGTAATATCCAAGAAGGAAAGTCCTGCCTTGCTCTCTTTAAGCTTCTTGCATTTACCGTGACTTCAGACACTCGAGAGTCTGAAAATATTCCCCGAGATGCGACCCAAGCTAAGTGGACATCCGTTTCAACTCGAATTCCCTGTTCCTCCCGAGTCTCCAGATTTTGTGAACTGGTTCTGCCAGTATTACGTTTCCGATTCAGAGACATATCTGAGATAGTCGATTATAGAGTCTGAGCTCCATTGCTAGATGTGCACTGACGATGGCGTAACCCTTTCCGGGGAGGTTTGAAGGCGACTTGGCTTCGACATTACAGCCCACGTATGAAAGGAAGAAGTAATACGCTGCACGCATTTTAAACGGTGCATCCTCTCCCAGACGGGTGCCGTAAAAGAAATAATTTAGGCTGTACATTACAAGGACCACATATACGGGGCGGCTAGAAGATACCAAAAAAATGAAACCTCCAATTCCCACCTGTCAAAACGTAACTACCCACTGGCGAGAATGACTTGAACTCCTTGACGAAAGATTCTCGCGGAAGGAAGTGGTGGATTCAAAAGCCGCCATGTCACCAAAGGGGCGAGAAACGCTCTCTTTCCGTCCCGCTGCCGCGTACGTTCGTGAAGGCGGGGAGGTCAATATCACCGCTACCTGCTGTCCGGTGCCCGCGAAGCTAGTAGCTTGGATTCGAGCTGCGTGGCAACAGCGTCCTCTCGCCATGAACTCCGGCGCATTGATAGACTAGTTAGGGAAGAGGAGCACAGGACATCCGAGCAAGTCAGTCGCCAGTATAGAACATATTTAGTTTATCTTGGTGACATGGTTCTACCGACGAGAGTGTAACGGCTAGTATTGAAGTGCGCTCACCTTCACGAACATTATTCAAGACAGGCAAGGCGAGCATGTTGTCGTAGGTTAGAGCCTGTGAAATTGCAAGGATCGGAATCACAGCTCCGGGGAGGTTGGCTGTAACTGGCAGAGTGAGTCGGCAGCATAAAAGATTAGAGCCTACCGCCGTACCGTGTCGAGAGCCGACACGCTACTCCTCGCCGTCGAGTCTGTTTGGCTGCTTGTCATCGGTGTCGGGGGTGTGTTGCCGCCACACTAGGAGTGGTGTCACCCGCAACGGAATTCGGCTCTAGTGCTAGAGGAGGTCCGTGAGAGGGACGGGATGTCGTGGTCGTCCGGTCCCGGAGAAAGGACGAGAAGCGGATGGCGGGGAGCCAGCATCGATTCTCGAGTCATATCACATCGGAGTGCACAAGACCACGAAGCCGTCTTGTCTTTATATCAGTGCACAACTCGATGTATGCTTCTCGCCTCTTCAGCGTCTTGAAGTCCAGTTCTCAGCGCGCTTGCTGAACAGGAGATATCCTTGCTGACCTTGGACTCCATTCAAGGCCGGTCCCGAGTGACCGTCGGTGCTCCTTTGACTGGACGGCTTGTAATGCGACGCAAATTGATGGCCCCGACTTGACCGAGCCACGACGAAGGGCAGGACGGAAGGAGGATCATATCAAGATGCCAGAAAGGTAACGAAGTCTGAGACGTCCAAGATCTATCATCTGCCGGAGACATAGGACTCAGTGCCCAGGCGAGAGAGTGAACACGGGGAGTCGGGAACACTTTCGTCATTGGGTGGATGGGACACGAGGAGGAGACTTGAGTGGAACACGAGTGGGAGGCCTCATAGGATGGACTCAAGACAAGCAGCGACATCCAGAGTCACCAAACATCATGGCTGGAGGCGCCGAGCGAGATAAGAGGTTGGCCCGCTCAGCGCTAAGAATCCACTGCAGTGCCTTCCGCGATAACTGTCATATCCGTCTTCAACCACAGGCTGGAGGGCGCCTAGAACGGGATCTGCGATGGCAGCATCGAACATCGAACAACTCACCTGCTCGCTGTCTTCTATCTAACTAGGTCCAGTCGACATGCGGAATAATCGTCCTAACATCTACTCAGGCCCTCACCTCTTCCCCGGTATGATTTATAATTGTCCTTGTCGTCGACGATCATCTACAACACAAGAGAGAACGAAGGGTCTCCGTTGCGTTCCTAGTGCGCAAATATCGAGTAGACCGGGTGGTGTGGCGACTTTCCGTGATCGTGTTCGGTGGCAGGAACCAGGCATCGAACGGGCCGCGCCGTCTTGGAGGAGGGGGTGGTATTGCCAGAGGAGCAGTGCAAATATGACGAGAGAAGGTTGGACATAGTGAGACGGAATCGCGGTGTAGTACATTATACCAAAAGACATCACACTCGCAATCGCGCAATGAACTGAAGAAAGGGAGACACGCCGCGCGAGGATGAGCCTACGGCTGAAAGGGGCCTCGTACGCGGTATCGGGAATGGGAGGGCGAGCGGTCCAGAGTGGTAGAAACGACATACCGAATAATATGACCTGAATATGATCAGGATAGAATACAGCCCCACAACTCGAGTCTCCCGATGGCTACGTGTAGAGACGGACCATCAGTCCAGAACGTACGTGATAGCGGTAAATCTTGAGACGCTTGGATCCTTGGTTTAGAATTCTAAGGCTAGACGGGTAAGGAAATGATTCGGTCGATAGTTTCACATCTTGTCCAATACGACCCCCAAGATGGACAGTCCCACGAAAAAGCTGACTAAGCACGCGGCTGATTGGCTGCATGAGAAGAGCTGTCGCCGCTAAGTCCAGTTGCACCCACATGTAGGTTTGAGCTGTTTGTATTTCGACATTAGACACATGTCATACCTTTAAGCTAGTGAAACTCGAGAAACCCAAAGTAACAACCATCACCCAATTAAAATATATTTGCTTTGATTTTACCCCAGATGTCAATGAAGCGGAGGAGGGGGGGGGGGTTCCCGGCCACCACCCTTTGTAGATAAACCGTAAAGCTCATATAAAACTCTTTTACCCAACTCAAGACCCAATGGAAACATACCCATCTGGCGGGCAGGAGTGGCGCAATAGTTACAAGCACAAAAAGAAAGAAAAATATGCATACATTCGGAGTCCAACCTCCTGCATCGCTAAAACCAAACGAGTTAACCACTACACTATATAGAACTTTTGAAGTAAACGGAATCAATATAATATGATGCCCACTCGCACTCTGCTTAGTCAGCTTTTTCGTGGGATTGTCTTTCTTAGGGGTCGTATTGGTAGAGACTAGTTTCACTGTCTTTCAATCGTTGACTGCGGACAGAGGCTTGCATCGCTGGAACTGTACAAAGCGAAAGGTGTGATCTTGTGCAGTGTAGAGACATCCCTCCATCTAGAAATGTGTTCATCAGAATCATAGTACCGTTGATTGTCCTGATAAATGAGTTAGTGTAGAGAAACCATAAAAAGATATTTTGTAAATTGTTAACGATCATGCCGGCGGTAGGTCCGGTGGCGGTGCAGCGATCAAGATGGTGTGTAAGACGAATTACACTGTCATGAAGTATATCATCATCATGCATAATCGTATAATATTAATATTAATGCTATTCCTATGTCCCTATTAGCGGCGCATTACAGTCTCTAACCCCTTGCACTGAACGGTAAGGTCAACGACATGAAGCCCTCAGACGAGAACAGTGGCCCGCCCACCCCCGCAGAGAGGAAGCTCCAGCTGCGCCGTAAAGCAACCCGCAAGTGAGTCCAAATTTCCGCGCATACACCCACCCCAGTCACCCCAGTCACCCAGCGCATCCGCAAAACTCTCCTCCATCTACCTCGGCCTCTCCCTGCGCGTCCGCGACAACCAAGTCGAGTACGCCGTCATCGTGCACGACGGCAGAGGCTCCGTCGGCTCCGAGCACGACGTCCGCAGCTTCAAAGAGGGCGCCAACCAGCACGTCATGGACACCATCCTCGACCGCGCCAAAGAATACTGCAAAGCCCGCGGACACAAGGTGCGCCCCCCCCCCAAAAAAAAAGATTCCTCATCTCCCCTCACCCCCGCCCCGCAGATCGAAGTCTTCGCAATCTGCGGCCCCCTCGACCACCCCTTCGACCGCACCAAGCCCAACCGCGCCGCGCCGCAGTCCTTCCTCTCGCGCATCTGGCTCGAGCTCGACGCGCTCCCCTTCGTCGCGCCCTGCCGCGACACCCAGTTCAGCCTCGAGGGCGAGGCCACCGCCGCCGTGCAGCGCGCGCTCGCGTGGCTCGCCCCCACCTCCAAGTCCATCGTCCGCGCCGCGCGACGGCGAGGTCGAAGGTGCGCGCTAAACCTTAAATATTTGGATATTCAGCGGGCTGACCCCGCCAGTCGACGCCAACGGCCAGATCCGCCTGTACGACCTGCACGAGCAGACCGCGCTCACCTCGCCGCGCCTGTGGTCCGCCTTCTCCGCGCTCGCGGCGCTGCTCAAGCACGCCGGCGCGCGCGTCACGTTCTTCAGCGCGACGCCGCGGGGCGGCGGGGTCGCGCTGATGCGGCATGCGCTTATTAGGCTCTGGCGTGAGTCGTGTGTGGATTGGTTTGGGTTGAGTTGATTGTTTTGTTTTTGGCGGGCACAGGTCTTGCAGGGCTGGATGTGCGCTGGTACGTCCCGCAGGGGGACGCGAGTGTGTTTGATATCGTAAGCGCCGTGGGCTTGGGCTCGATTTCCCCCGACCCGGCTTGAACTGATACGCGGTTTTCCTTGACGTGACAGACGAAGAGGAAGTTCCACGTACGTGCTGCTGTGTTGTTTTAACGACGCTGCTGGTGTATTGAATATGAAACTGCGGTGTATTTTTCCTTCTCTTCCCTGTCCCTCCCCCTCCCCCACTAGAACGTCCTCCAAGGCACGAACCCGCCCGACGTGGCCCTGCGCCCCGCGGACTGCGCGACGTTCGAGCGCTGGACGGGGTGGAACTACGAGCGCTTCTGGCGCGGCGCGGAGAGCCCGATACGCGCGGATGTGATGGTTGTGGATGATCCACAGGGTGAGTGGGATTGGTTTATAGGTTCTGGTTTTCGGGATTGGAGGTAAGTTGGTTTGGAAAGGGAGAAGGGGGGGGCGGGGGCGGTGGACATGGAGAAGGCGCGGGGAGGGGTTCCTTGTCTTTCTTTTCTCCGGTTCGGTTTTTGAGAGCCTATACTGACTGACTGACTGCAGTTGCGGGGTTGATCCCGCTTATTGGGGGGGGTGGCCCGCGGACGCGGATTTTGTATCGGAGTCATATTGAGAGTGAGTGGGCATGGTTTAGCTCTTCAACTATTTGGAGTGGGGATGTTTTAGCTTTTTGGAGTGGGGTTAGTTTGTGGATTGTGTTTCCTCTCTTTCTCTTTCTCTTTATGACTTGAATCTCTTTCTCTTTACGACTCGAATTTCTCATTTTTCCACGCTTATGACTTACCATTCCCCCTCCATTCTTTCCTCCCTGATAACTCGTCAGTTCGCAGTGACCTTGTCGACGCGGGCGAGCAGCCGCAGGCCGACGTGTGTGAGTACCTCTGGGGGTTTAACAAGCAGGCGGATTTGTTCGTTTCGGTGCGTGCTCTTGGCCCCGTGCTCTTCTCCTGCACATCACTTTTTAATCGAAACGCACATACCACCAGCACCCGATCAAGGAGTTCGTGCCGAAGGTGGTGGGCGAGCACATGCCCGTCATGTACATGCCGCCGGCGACGGACCCGCTGGATGGGCTGAATAAGCCGATCCCGTTTTGTAGTATTGAAACCCGCGCATCGTAGGTACAAGTCATGTAATGTCTAACATAGGGCGATGCCCTCGGGACAATAAACTTGGAGAA